>CAUYLG010013691.1:0-75123 GCA_963573385.1 Cacajao melanocephalus
AAAAATTTTTGCAATCTACCCATCTGACAAAAGGCTAATATCCAGAATCTACAAAGAACTAAAACAGATTTACAAGAAAAAAACAAATAAGCCCATTCAAAAGTGGGTGAAGGATATGAACAGACACTTTACAAAAGAAGACATACATGAAGCCAACAAACATATGAAAAAATGCTCATCATCGCTGGTCATTAGAGAAATGCAAATCAAAACCACATTGAGATACCACATGACGCCAGTTAGAATGGCAATCATTAAAAAATCTGGAAACAACAGATGCTGGAGAGGATGTGGAGAAATAGGAACACTTTTACACTGTTGGTGGGAGTGTAAATTAGTTCAACCATTGTGGAAGACAGTGTGGCGATTCCTAAAGGACCTAGAAATAGAAATTCCATTTGACCCAGTAATCGCATTACCAAATATGTACCCAAAGGATTATAAATCATTCTATTATAAGGACACATGCACATGTATGTTCATTGCAGCACTGTTTACAATAGCAAAGACTTGGAACCAACCCAAATGCCCATCGATGATAAATTGGACAGGGAAAATGTAGTACATATACACCATGGAATACTATGCAGCCATAAAAAAAGATGAGTTCGTGTCCTTTGTAGGGACATGGATGAACCTGGAAACCATCATTCTGAGCAAACTGACACAGGAACAGAGAATCAGGCACTGCATGTTCTCACTCATAGGCAGGTGTTGAACGATGAGAACACATGGTCACAGGGAGGGGAGCATCACACACTGAGGTCTACGGAGGGGTACTAGGGGAGGGACAGTAGGGGTGGGTAGGGATTAGGGGAGGGATAACATAGGGAGAAATGCCAGATATAGGTGATGGGGATGGAGGTAGAAAACCACATTGCTGTATATGTACCTATGCAACAACCCTGCATGTTCTTTACATGTACCCCAGAACCTAAAATGCAATAAAACATACATATATATTATATATAAACACAAAATTAAAAGTTAATTTCAATTTTTAAAATAACATTTAATGTGGAATATGCTTGTAAAAAAAATTCAAATGATAACTTAACACAGGAGTCAGCAAATTACATTGGTGAAAGGCTAGATTGTAATTACTTTAGACTATGGGCATTCCATATGGTCTTTGTCCCAATTACTCAACTCTGCCATTGCAGTGTGAAGGCAGCCAGTCAATGCATCAGCCCAAGGATGTGAGTTTTTTTCCAAAAATTATGCAGCAGGCCAGATATTCATATATTATATTTTCATTTTCATGAGATTTGAGGTACTTTATAAAACCTTTGTAATTCTTTTCGTGATGTATGGATTAATTAGAATTGTGTTATTTAATTTCTAAATGTTTTGAGGTTTTCCTAGGCATCTTAGTGATACTTATTTACTTCCTCTGTGATCTGAGAACATATTTTATATGATTTTAAATATTTCAAGTGTATTCAGACTAGTTTTATGTCCTAATGGGTATTATATCCTGATGAAAATGCTATGCTCTTTAAAAATGTATATTTTTCTGCTATTGTGTGTAATGTCCTATAAATATTCACCAGGTCAAGGTGACTGAAAGTGTTATTCAGATCATACTGCCTATTACTTGCATCTCTTTCTTTTCTTTTCTTTTCTTTTTTAACAATTTCTGATTGTTAGGTATAACGGGCAAATTTTCTTTCTCTGTTTTATTCTGTTATTTTTGCTTCATGTATTTTGAAGCTCTGTTGTTAGATGCACCCACAATTTTTATAGCAATAGCTTCCTAATTAATTGACCCTTTTATCATTATGAAATGTTCTTCTATAGCTCTGGTAACGTTCTTTATCTTGAAACATATTTTATCTCACATTAACATAGCCATTCCAGCATTTTTATGCTTGCTGTTGAACGTCTGTAGCTTGACTTCACTTATAAAGGATATGTTTATTGGATCTAAAAGTCTCAGTTGACAGGTTTGTTTATTTTCTCTTTAAAGATGTTATTTCATGCCATATGCTACCTTGTTTCTGAAAAGAAGTTTGTAGTCATTTAAAACTTGTTGTGTCTCTCTTTTAAATGTCTTTTTTGCTGGCTGCTTTCGAGATTATCATTTATCTTTTGTTTTTAGCTGTTTGACTATGATATACCCATTATCATTTCTTCATATTTTCATTCTTATTCTTTTTATTTCCTGTTTCAGCTTTACTGAGCTTCTTCTTGAATCTATAAAATTATATCTTTCAATAAAATGGGGACATGTGCATCCCTTTTATCTTCGAGTTACACTTATGTTACACCTTTTGAGATTCCAAGGCTCACTAAGGCTCTATTCATATTTTAAAATATCTTTTCTACCTTTAAGTTTGCATAATTAGTGTTTATCTATATTTAAGTTTGTGGACTCTATTCTTTGTCATTTACATTCCGCTTTTAAGCCCATGTGGTCAATTTTTAAATCACATATTGCATTTTCACATTTAGAATTTCACTTTTATTGATTCCTATATTTCTGTTAAAAACATATCTTTTTATTCAATATCAGTATTTTGTTTTTAGCTTATTCATTATATTTAATTGCTTTGATAAAATCCTTGTCTGCTCATTCTAATATCTGACTAATCTCAGGGTTGGACCTATTAATTGTCTTTTCTTAAAGACTATATTTTTATATTGCTTCAAATAATAATTTTTGTTATAAACTGAACAATGAAATTTTGTTGAGGAGAATTTGAATTTTGTTATATTTCTCTGAAAAATACTGATTTTTTTAAATCTGACAACTAATTGGATACCAATTAAAAACTTACTTGAGAAAGTTAGAACTTGGTTTATTTCTTTACCTTCATCTGGGCTCCTTTGAGTCTGCCCAGCTCATGCATGATTTGGGGCTCATGCAGAGATTTGATAGAGTCTGAACACAGAATTTGTGCTTCTCTGCTAGCTTTTGCTTTTGTGGGGTTCCTTGTTTTCTGGTTCCAAAGGCTATATTTGCCACAAATTTCTGTTATTTTTTTTCAGCTCAGAAAGATGGTGTATTTTCTATCAGGGATTTAGCTATCCCACATGATACTAATTGAGGCTTTCTATTATACTAAGTAATTAAAAATGAGAAATTTACCCTGTGCTAACTTTCCTTCATTGTTGATCCCCACACAGATTTTCTTTGTAATTTACTCTCTAGTGTATTCAGGTTATTGTTGTTTATTTGTTTTTGTTGTTTTGTTTTGTGTTTTGTATTTTTTCCAGAACTTATCATTGTTATCTCTAGGCAGTTCCTGTTCAATAGGTCTCAGTCATTTTAAAAGAAGCATATAGATGCCTAATTTATTTTTTAAGTGTGAATACCAAACTATACATTTACCTCACTATGTTTTATTTGGTCAGCTACATCCTCAATTATTATAACTGTTTTTCAACACATAATGTTTATGATTTATCAACAAAATGCCTAAATTATATTGAATGAATCAGATGATTTCAGAAATTCCTTTTAACATCCATTGTATTATTTTTCTCTTCCAGCTGTATTTTCATACAAGCAACAGCCTTTAATTTTAATAATTGCAACAATTATTCACAAAAAAGTAAGTTATTCAGACCTACAACATATGAATTCAGACCCCTTTTTAGGTTGGAACTGATTCTTGCCACCTTATTTAAGCATTGCTACAAAATATATAGGCATCCATCTGTCTTTCTCCCTCTAGGTTTTACACAGACATACACATTCATATTAAATTCACATTTACTCATATTTTGGTCTCATACTCACATCCTTTTATATAGTATCATCTTTGATTGATAGGAACTCCCCTCTCTGGGTCTTAATCTAGCTGATGACTCTCTAAAATGGGACCATAGCAGCTCTGTTCTCATAATGGAGTGTTGATAAAATCACACTTCAGAACACCTCATGAGATCAGGCTAAAGCTGATCTGAAACACTTCTGCCTGCTTTCTTCCTCTGCTCTTTCCTGCTTTCATTACAATCTTCAGATTTTTGCTGGGAGAATTTTCAGAATTTATCCCTTGTACAATAACCTTCTTTTCAGGGGTTATTTCTGAGGACCCCACACTAAATTAGCCCTCTTAGGTCCTCTCAGTATTTTTTTAAGGAGAGATTTGCTTTTACTTCCTCTTTTCAATTAGGAAAGTTAACTATGGAAAATACTGCAGATGAACCCAGCAAAAACTCTAAGCCTCTACTCTGTCTTGCTGTACACTGAAGATTCAAAAGTAAAAGAATATTTTTCCTAGTATGCCAGTCACAAAAAGACAAACACTATATGATTCTACTTATTTGAAGTATCTAAAGGAGTCAAGTTTATAGAAACAGAAAGTAGAATGAGGGTTACCAGGTACTGGGGAAAGAAGGAAGAGGAGAGTATTTAAAGGGCATAGAGTCTCAGTTTTATAAGATGAAAAAGTACCGGGGATCTGTTTCACAACAATGTAAATATATTTAAAATCACAGAACTATACACTTAAAAATAGTTCAATAGCTTTTTAAATATTAATAGAGTAAATTTATATGCATAAACAGAAAAATTTCCATGTAAATAAACTTCATGGACAATGGGTTTTTAAAAACGTTTTGCTCAGTGTTGAAGCATCAAAATCCTAAAAATTGCCAAGACATAGTAGGTCCAACAAACAAATTTTGAATAATAAATATATTTCTTAGCAAAAAAAAAAAAAAAACTGACTACTAAGGAATGTTTACCTTCTAATTTGTATGTTTGTCTATGTGTTTGTGTACGTGTGTTTATAATACACATACACAAATTCTATTCTATTATTCAGAATACAATAGGTTATGTTGCTGTAATAAACAACCCCTAAATAACATGTGTTATTTCTCAAAAAAAAAAAGGTAAAAGAAAAAAAAAGCTGATTTCATTTTCTAGAAATTTTTGAAGCTCAGGGTCCACAAATGACTTAAGTTATACTAAGCAAATGTAATACATGGGAATTAAAAGAAAAAAAGGGTACACTAAGCTAATGGTAGGTGGGTCTTTTGATAAGTATTATAGAGAGGTATTGAATTATTTTGCAAGAATTATAAAAGGGATTCTGTTGTACTTCTGACTTTTCCATTTTCCCTCTTATGAGTCCCACAAGGCAAATAATAGCAAAAGGATTTTGTCTGAAACAATCACATGATGGTTGGATATTTTCTTACATCCATATTGTACTTGGTTGTGTATCATGAAAACTTAATTCTCTGATATTCTCTGAATTTCTGTCATGCTTTCTGGTGGATCCCTACCTCCAAAAGTGGTGCCAGTGGTTACAGCTGTATGCACATAAAAACACTGACCAAAAAGGCAACTTGGAACAAAAGAAATTAGTGATTATCAAGCAATGAAGAAACTTGAATTATTATTCTTACCCAATTGAGTTTGAAGACAACTAAGATCCGTTTAACATTAGAAGATGGCACTATTCACTAGTTTAATGAAATTAACAATATTTAATTTTATTAAACCTGTGAGCACATAGAACTAGGTTACTTAAATAAAAGCTTTGGCATATTGAGTGGCTGTTGTAACAGATGACCAGGAGAAACACAACGATTTCAAAAGCCTAAGAGGCAGGCTGCTTCTAGACTACATTGAATATCCTATTTTGATATCTGTCTGGACTGAATGATAACATTTATTGCCACTGACAAGAAGAAAGTAGGATTCTATCTTTTATTTGGATGGCTGGCTGATACTCTGGGGGGAGGTCTATTGTAAATGAAACTCAAGTACCTCAATTTTTTGAAAAAGTCAAAGGTTAGTGACATAAAATTTTTAGAGCAAATTTATAATGAACAACATACACAAACTACCCTTATTCTTATATCCACAGAAACTACGTAAGACTTCACATAGTCTTTAAGAATTACATTGGTGAGAGTATTGCATTCTTGGAAGGAACCATGGTGGATGTCCAGTATAGGTCACAGGTATAGGTGGAAGACATTGTTGTTGAAATGACTCCCATGAGGATCCTCTGGTCCAGGGATGATACCAAATAGCAGCACTTACCTGTCAATGCAAGGTAGATGCTGGTACTAAAATAGACAGCAAGGCCAGAGTGGTAATCAGAATTGCTTTACATATGGACACATTTACTGGTTCCTGAAATCAACCTAAATAAGAAGCTCACACAAGTTCCATTTTTTACCATATGTGAAAAAATATATAGTTCTAATGAACAAACCCTAACTTAAACCATCAAAATAGAGAACTGGAGACTCTAAGTCAGTTTATAGATGCAGGGGCACTTGAATAAAGAGGACAGTGGGTGCTCTTGAGAAACAAGCCCTAACATCTAAAAGTCTTTTATAAGCTTTCTTTCACAAAAGAAATTGTTGCAATTAACCAGTGTAACTGTGTACTAAAGAAAGAGGAATATCTAGACTTTTCAGGATTGACATAGGCTACATGTATTAGTAATTCCACATGTATAACTACATGTATTAGTTCTCTATTGCTACTATAACAAATTACAGGAGTTTACAGCTTTATAAGCCAGGAATTTAAAACGAAACTTACAGGCTAAAATCAGGATATTGGTATGACTACATTCTTTTCTGGGGTTGTTAGGGGATAATCTATGTCCTTGCTTTGTTCAGCTTCTAGAAGATGCTTGCATTTCTTGGTTCCTGCCCTGCTTCCATCTTCAAAGCCAACAATGACTAGTAGAGTCTTCCTCATATCACATCACTCTGACACAATCATCTACCTTCCTTTCCCTCTTATAAAGACCTTTGTGATTATATTAAGCCAACCTGGATAATGCAGAATAATCTTCCCATTTCAAAGTCATTTATTAGAAACTCTCATTCCATCTGAAATCTTACTTCTTAACATATACACAAGTTTCAGGGAGTAGAACATGGGCACTTTGAGAGGAGGCATTTGTTCTATCTACCACAGTCTCTAACCATGTGTGGCCACACAGGATTTTATGGTGATTTAGCAGTGAAAGTTGAAATGTATGAGAGTCAAATAGTAAGTGGAATTTAGTATGAGATGTTCTCAGAGTGACCTTAGAAGCTGGCAATATTATCACATTCGTACTCTAACCCATCAAGCAAAGTTTACTTAGAAAGAAAAGGCATGTGAAAGCTTCTGAAACTATACTTCTATACCAGTGTAATGAAGCAAAAGCAATGACTCATTTCTAGAAAAACTGCCAAGATTTAGGCCACCATCAAAAACTTGAAATATGCATAGGTGAAAATGCCTATTATATCCCGCATTAAACTTACTCCTTGACCTATGAAAGGAAAGCAGGGCCTTGCAGGCACTGTTCCAAATTCAGTCTCTTTAGTGAAGCAAATTAACACATTTTTAGCTTAATTAAACACATGCATCCATACATATACACATATATCTTAATTACATTTATATATGTTACAATCAGCACAAATTACAGTGGTATACAAAAGGTATATGTATTTTTTCTCTCCCTTTCTTCTTGTCAGTGGCAGTAAATGTTATCATTTAGTCCAGACAGATATCAAAATAGGATAATGAGGATAGAACTTCCATATATTTTTGTTCTCCTATAGTTACCACTTAAATTATAATTCTTAAATCTAAAGCAGAGAACTTCCTGACAATTCTCAGTATGTTGAATATACTTAGTAGATTTAGCTCCCTATGCCAACTAAAAAATGAAGACTGACCTTACTCAGTTACCTCTCTTCCACCACTGGTTCTAGGAGACTCTTAGGGGTGGGGGTGGGGAGAGAATTTTCACTTTCAGTTACATATTTTAACTCTCCTCCATATAAGCTTTTGAATCTTAACTGTTTCATAGGTAGCAGAAACTAATTGACTTTGCAGTTTGGGCTACTGAAATGAACAACTCATAATTAGTGTGAGCATTTTCCTTAGAACTTGTATTAAAAGAATCCCAGGGCCAAGTACGGTGGCTCACGCCTGTAATCCGAGCACTTTGGGAGGCCAAGGCGGGTGGATCACGAGGTCAAGAGATCAAGAACATCCTGACCAACACAGTGAAACTCCGTCTCTGTTAAGAATACAAAAATTAGCTGAGTGTGGTGGTGCGCACCTGTACTCCCAGCTACTCAGGAGGCTGAGGCAGGAGAATCACTTGAACCTGGGAGGCGGAGCTTACAGTGATTGTGCCACTGCACTCCAGCCTGGTGACAGAGCAAGACTCTGTCTCAAAAAAAAAAAAAAAAAAAAAGCAATTCTAGCAATGAAACTGTGAACATGTATTAAAACAATCTCAGCAATGAAACCAGAAACTAGTTTCATGGTTTGCTTAAGCATGTTTTACCTGTATTCATAAAAGTTGAAATAATCATAAAATTGTAGGGCAATCTACAGCTTGATACAAACTGTTTAATATAATCACAGTGTTAGGCATTATCAGTGCAACTCTTATGGTCTCATTTAAGCAAAGACTTGGTGGCAAAGAGAAGTCAGATTGTTATAATAATATGCAATGTATTTCTGGTGCTAAAATAAAGCAATGGGAATGATTACGTTTCTTGTTTCACAAACATCCGCTGCTAGAGAATGTTTACCAAAAAAAGTTTTCCTTCGAATCCTGAAGTTTTAGAACAAATAGACCCCCAGGATGGCAGAATAAGATTGCTACAGACTAAATATCTGTTAGTCTTCAGAGATCCTTTGTAAAACTTTTGAATGTGTGAGATTAATATTCTATTATTTCTCACTTTACATGTTTTTCTTTTCCCATAAGCTTCCTTACAGATGCTACTATAATTGAGATGTAACCTTTAAAAATGTTTAATTTCATAGAGGCTTAATCATGAGAATCATGATGTAATTCACAGTAATTACAAACAGCTGGAAATGGACTGCAGTCTAACATTACAGCACCCACCCACCTTGAAGTAACCACTTCAACTGCATCAAGAAGTCCTTAAAACAACAATCTAAGTTTGCAAAGGCAAGCTTAAACTTTGCAAACTGATTTTGATGGCACTAAGAATTACAATCATATTTCTTTAAATAAAGTATATGAAACTAGTAACATAATAACTTTGGTATTGTTCACTATACTTTCCTCAGGCATGAAATCAACTTTTGGTAATATAAGTTGTATATTGCCTAGAAGCACATAATATCCTGTCAAAGAGGATTAAGATAGATGAGAACTCATCCTGCCTCCTAAGGTCCACCTTCATCACTTATATTTGCCAGAGGGATAAAATGTGAAGTTATTACCTAAGACTATACCAATTTTTATGTTGTTTGTTGGAACTGTCCCCTCACCCCCATTGCACTATTGAGCCCCAAGCACTAGACTGGGGAACTGTAGTTTTCAACCTGCCACGAAAAAGCTGTAAAGGACTTGTAGTCTTCAACTCAATGTGGAACACAGAAAATTTCAAGAAGCAATTTGTGTTTCAAGACAAGTTAAAACAAGAATTGAAAGCAAGTTTGGAAGAGTGAGAATATTCAAATACATACATGTAGCCACAGATGAGGTAGGAGACTTTGGCAATATATGGAGAATATATATATGTATTAGTCCTAAGTATGTATATACTTAACGTCTTTTGTTTTATTGACACCAATAGTCTGAGACTCTCCTTTCCCCTCCATTTCCTGTCACTATCAGGTAACAGTCAAATAGTACCTTCCTCACTATACAAAAACAAAACTTGAACCTGAGATAATAGTCTAGTTTCCCCCAAGGAATTCTTTGGTCAGGTTAAGAATGGAGAAATATACTTCTCAGTTGGGACTTGGATAAGTCATTTAACCTCCTAAGCCTCACATCGTTCATTTGAGTAGATAATAGTTACGTAAGAATTAACACAATGTTTACCATCTACCTAGCGCAGTGGCTGGTACATAATGAGCATTCCATCCATGGTAACTACTCTTATCACCCATACACATAGTTTTATGTCTCAAAACAATGATATTGAGGAATGTCTTTAGTGATGCTGCACTTAATTATCACTCTCCACTCACATGAGCTGCTCTCCAGTGTTCCATCCTAAATGAATAAGCTAAACTTTGACCTTATGCCATGAAAGAAAAAACTTACAAAAAGATTACTCCTCTAACTAAATAGTATCACACATACTTCATCTATTCCAGAAATTTTTCTTCAGACATTAAGATAATCCAAAGCTTTGCTATTTTTCATCTGGGGGGCATTATACTCCACAGGGGTTTGGTTATTTTGGCCTGTGAGAACATATTTCTGGAATATATGAATTGCTTTTGCTGGCAATATGTATTAGGAAAGGGCCAGAGGCTAGACCCAGTGTTAGCACTGAGTTTAGAAAGAGAGAAGGAATGAGTTCAGATCACAGAGCCTCAGGGACTGGAAAATATTATTGACCATTCTCTTTTGTTGGCACTCATGTGGGAACTCCTATATTTAAAAATTCTCCATTCAGTGCTTTAAGAGAAGCAGCTTTCAGAAGAGGGAGTGCCCATAAGTTAAAATGCACCAATAATGGAGTTTTGGAGGGATGAGTATGGAAGAGTAAATGCCCTGGGAAAATTATTGTTTTTGTACAGTTTAATCAACAACATAGAACTCGAGGACTTTTGAGGATTCCTGATGCTACACGTGGTCACCTGAACAAGGTAGAGCCTGTTGCAGTGAAAGCACAGGCATTACCATCTCAAAGATGTGGTGGGGAAACGGGAGAAAGGAACGGAATTCTCACTGCTGCAGCAAGTGTCCCTCTACTCGTTTCCCCCAAATAGGGCACCATCAGCTACTTTTTCTAAACATAGTGTCAACCTTTCATGTCTCTGGAGGTTTATTGTAGTTGCTGTTTCTGTTGCAGGTTTTAATTCCCAGAATCCACATATTTCTTTCACTTTTATAGTTTCCCTAGTGATTTTGATGGAAGGAGCCAATAACTCATGCTAGTTTTCCCACTTGATAGCACACTGCTAAATATACATCTGACAAATGTGTAGAACTTGAAGAGATATTTGTAGTTGATTATCTGCATCTTGAAAAGCCCAAGTACAAATAATTTTGTATATGTATATTTATATATAAATGTGAAACATAGACTTTTTTCTTAAAGTACTGGATTTTATTTTTGAGTTTTTAATTAACTCTTCTGATTCTGCCAATGGGAGAAAATAAGCTATCACAATTTATGTCTCCTCCCAACAAAACTCAGACATTCTGGAAAACAACATCAGAAATAAAGGTTGAGTTAAATAATAAGGAAAAAGAAAGAACAAAGGAAGGCAAGCAGAAAGGTTGGTTCCCCCATGAGTAAATAGAGAAAGAATCTAAAGCAAGAGAGACAAATTTACTAAATAATGTCATTACAGTCTTAGAGACATCAGACTCTGATCTTGACTCAATGATCTATCTGAGAAGGGATTCAAATATTCCTTGGAGGCTAAAGTTAAGGACTTGGGTCTTATAAAGTTAAGAACTGTAACTGAGATCCCTTCATCTTACAGGATCCCTGAAATATCTGATTGCTCTGCAAAAGGGAAGCATTAAAATATTCCAGAATAATTAGGTAATTTTAATCAACTCTCCCACTGAATGCAACTTCACAGGCTGGACACATTAAGAACAAAACTTTTTAGGTTTACTAGAGAAGCATAAGATAATAAATTAGAAGCCCGAGTAAGACTGGGTTGTCTGGAATCCAGAGAAGTAAAGTCAGCCCTGCTCTCAGAGCTGCTTTTGCTATAAGGTCATTTTCCTTTCTAGAAAATGAGGTGAGGCTGAGGTGCAGATTTGGAAGCCTTAGAGGATTAAGGGAACAAAAATCTTAGTCTTGTTTCCTAGGGTCCAACAAGGAGGGATCTGCTAAGTCACCCCACCATTTTGGATGGATACTGAAAAAGGTTATAACCCTAAGATTAAGGTTAACTGAAACTAAAATGTCCCTATGTAACCAGTTATGAAGTCATCTGGATGGACTAGAAAATCTTGAAAATTAAAATTAGGGTTGGGCACAGTGGCTCACACCTGTAATGCCAGCACTTTGGGAGGCTGATGCGGGTGGATCACCTGAGGTCAGCAGTTTGAGACCAGCCAGGCCAACATAGTGAAACCCTGTCTCTACTAAAACTACAAAAATTAGCTGGGCATGGTGGCGTGCATCTATAACCCAAGCTACTCAGGAGGCTGAGGTAGAAGAATCGCTTGAACCAGGAAGGCGGAGGATGCAGTGAGCTGAGACTGCAATATTGCACTCTAGCTGGGTGACAAGAATGAAACTCCATCTCAAAAATATACCTTAATTAATTAATTAAAATAAAATTAGATTAAGAAGTAACTGAATTGCTAGTGTCCCTATGTGTCAAGCACAATCTCTGAAGGAAGAGAATAATATCCTATCATTACATAATTACAGTGAGTAATTTTTCAAATAAGCAGGAGGATGGAGGCAAAAAGATATAAAGACACGGGAATATAGACACTGGAGTTACCTGCAATTAGAACATAAAGCAGCTATGCTTTTTAAATTTAGAAATAAAAATGAATGCCAGGCTTGAAGATTTATGCCAGAGATTTAAAATTATACAAAGTGATTGGATAGCTTAGAAAAAAGAATCAAATAGAATTTCTGGAGCTAATAAATACTACTATCAATAGATTGAAACAATCAAGAAAACACAGCAAATTTGGGGGGGGGATATGAAGAAATTAACTACAAAGAAGAACAGAGAGACCCAAAAAAAGAGTAGAAAATATAAGAAAGAAACATACAGGAGAAAGAGAAAAGTTATGATAAGGATAACCTTAGAATAATGGAAGAATAATAAAATATGGTAATGGAATATTTTATGAAATTATGAGTGAAAAGTATTGTTTCTCAAGTAAGTAAATGAAATCTACATCTATCATATCATAGAAAACTACAATAAAAGAGAAGACAAAGACAAAAATATTAAAAAGCAATTAAAATATTTTAGTCTATTCAGGCTGTTGTAACAAAATTCAATTAACTGGATAGATTATAAACAACAGAAAAGTATTTCTCATGTTTCTTGAGTTTGAGAAGTTCCAGATTAAAGCATGGGCAATTTCAGTGTCTGATGAGATCCCATTTCTGGACTTGTAGATAGTGACTTCTCACTATAACCTAACATTATGGAAGAGGAAAACAAGCTTCCTTGGGCCTCTTTTATACCGACACTGATTGCATTTATGAGGGTTATTCATGACCTAATATCCTCCTGAAAGCCGTACCTCTTAATACCATCACAATAGAGATCAGACTTCAGCATAAGAATTTTAAAAGGGTGGAAACATTCAAACTATAGCATTAAGAATAAAGATTACTTTCAAAAAAAAAAGAGCAGTTACATTTCTAGCTGAAATATCAAGAGCAAGGATAGAAGCTAAGGGTAATAAAATAATATCTTCAAAGAGCTGAAAGAAAATAATTGCAACCAGAGCTATATCTGGAGAAGACACTTTTCAAGGATGAGGGTAAAATGAAGACATTTTGAAAATTTTTTTAAATTGGCAAATTTACCATTACAGTCCTAAACATCACAAAATATCAAAGATAGTTATTCAGCCAGAAAAACACACACAGAGAGAGAATAGAGTAAAATCATGTTTGGAATGGTTGGATGGAAGATAATGTGTTCTAAAGTCCTTACGTTTTCTAGGTGGAGAGTAAAATAATTGACTAGCTTACATCAGAAAAGCATGTAGTAATATCTTAACAACTAAAGAAAAATAGATTGTTTAACTTCAAAATAACACAGAGAAAAAAATACAATAATTTCAAAAAAGAAGACTAGAAATAAACAGAACAGGCAGAACAAAAAGAAACATATTGTAAAGCCAAATTATAAAGTCTAGTATACCAAATTATATTTAATATAATAAATGAATGTTCCAGTTTTTTTTGATTAACAGATTGCATTAAATTTTATAAGATGTTTATGGAGGAAATATTTAAATAATAATATAAACATAAATGATATAGATATTTAAATGATAGGAAAGGATTTTTTTTGTATAAAAAGTAACAGAAAGTTGACATAAATATATTAATATTGGTAAAGTCGACATTAAGGCAAATACATTAGAAATGAAGAGGGTCACTTCACAATAATAGTTTAATTCACCAAGACTAGATAAAGATTTCAATTTTTAATGTCTAATAATTGGCCTTGAATATTAAAAAAGAAAATATTGAGATAAAATGATAATTGGAAAAAATCATAATTAGAATGGAAGCTCTTAATATTCCTCTCTAGTAAATCACAAAGGAATTGGAGAAAAACTAAATATTTGAACATGATAATGGAACAATTCCAGAATATAGCTGCATTGCAAGCGCACACAAAACCATTTACTAAAATTGCCTGTATACTGGGCTATAAAGCCTATTCTCAAAAAATTTCAAAGTGTTAAAATATACTGCTTATTTTCTGACCATACTGAATTGATGCTAGTAATCAGTAACAACAACAACAAAAAACTAGACAATTCCTAAATGCTTGAAAATTACAGAAAATGAAAATACTACATATGAAAAGTAGTACATAAAACTCATAACTTTACATATATATAAATATTTAGAAAGACTGAGAAATAGTGAGTTAAACATCTCATAAAATTAAAGAAAAGAAGATAGAAAACCAACAGAAAAGTAATAATATGAAATTATTAATAATATTATTGAAAAATTAATGAAATTAAAAACAAATGTATCTTACGTCCTCAAAGCCAAAGTAACTTATTTGAAAAACAAGGAAAAAAGCCAAATGTAAACTTGACAAACTTCTGCTGAGGCTGACAGACAAGGAAAAGAGTGAACATTCAAGCATCCAGTACTGGGCTTGGAAAAGCCATCAGTATAGATTCTTTAGTCATTAAAAAGCTAATAAGGAAATTATAAACAACATTATAACTAAATTTGTTTCAAACTGCATATATATTAAGCACATTCCTAGAAAATTATAACTTACCAAAACTGACAAAACAGATACAGAAAACCAGAAATGTTATTTACTAAAGACACTGGATCTGTAATTTAAAACCTTCTATGGAGACTATGTCTCCGATATATTTAACTAAACATTTAAGAAAAATAATAGAATGAAAATCATTTTATGCACTTTATGAAGCTTGAATAAAAATAAAATAGAAATGTGAAAAGTTAAAAAAAGACTAAAGCCCGACCTTAATCCCAATATAAACATTCTAAACAAAATATTTGCAAATTCAGAATTTATAATATAAATATAATAATATAAAAGATGATAATACATGACAGCCAAATTCAGATCTATTTCAGGAATTTGAGATTACTTCAATACTGCATTTTCTTTCAAAAACAGATTTTTAAAATTGATGTGATTATCTCAATACATGTAGAAATATTTGATGAACTCCAAATCTTAGCAAACTAGAAAAAACTTTTCTTAATCTGGTGTATGTCCATAAAAATAAAACCCTATAGGAAATAAAATTAATTAACACATTCGTCACCTTACATACTTATCTTCTTGCGGTAACAATATTTAAAATCTATTTTGTTAGACATTTTTAAATATACAATGTATTAGTATTAACTGTATGGCCTCTGATATGATTTGGCTCTGTGTCCCCATCCAAATCTTATCTTGTAGCTCTCATAATTCCCACGTGTTGTGGGAGATGACTGAATCATGAGTGTGAGTCTTTCCCATGCTGTTCTCATGACAGTGAATGGGTCTCACGAGATCTGATGGTTTTAAAAATGGTAGTATTTTTTACAAGCTCTCTCTTTGCCTGCTGCTATCCACATAAGATGCAACTTGCTTCTCCTTGGTTTCTGCCATGATTTTGAGGTTTCCCCAGCCATGTGGAACTGTTAAGTCCAATTAAACCTCTTTCCTCTGTAAATTGCCCAGTCTCTGGGATGTCCTTATCAGCAGCATGAAAATGGATTAATACCGTCTCCAATATGCAATATACTATTATGAACTGCATGTTATTAACTGTACTATCATTAACTTATTCCTTGTAACTGAAAGTTTGTACCCTTTGACCAACAGCTCTCCCTTCCTCACCTTCAGTCCCTTGTTACCACCATTCTACTCTCTACTTTTATGAGTACAACTTTTTTAGATTCCACATATAAGTGACACCATACAGTATTTGTCTTTCTGTATCTGGCTTATTTCACTTGCATCATGCCCTCAGTTTCATTCATGTTGTCAGAAATAACAGGGTTTTTTCTTTTTGAATGCCAAATAAGATTCCATTGAGTATACACATCAAATTTTCTTTATTCATCTATTCTTAGGTTGCATCTATATGTTGGTTATTACATAATATTGTAACTGATATGGGAGTACAGATAACTCTTTGATATACTGACTTCGATTTTTTTTTTAATAATATACCCAGAGGTGAGATTGCTGGATCATACTGTAGTTCTATTTTTAATTTTTGAGGAACCTCTGTACCATTTTTCATAATGATGGCAGTAATTCATATTCCTGCCAAAAGTGCACAAGAGTTCCCTTTTTTCTACATCCTCACCAACAATGATTATCTCTTGTCCTTTTAATAATGGCCATCATAACAGGTGTAAGGTGATATCCCATAATTTTTATTTGTATTTGCCTGATGATTAGTGCTGTTGAGCAGTTTTTTGTCATATATCTATTGGCCATTTATATGCCTTCTTCTGAGAAATCTATATTCAGACTCTTTGCTCATTTATTTATTAGGTTATTTATTTTCTTGCTAATGAGTTGTTTGAGTTTCTAAAATATTTTGAGTAATAGCCCCTTGCATACAATGCAGAAAGGACTGGGTCTTCAATACATGGTATTAGGAAACTGGATATCCATATAAAAAGTATAAAATTGGATTTTTATCTCACCCCGTATAGAAAAATAAACTCAAAATGAATTATAAACTTAAATCTAAGACCTGAAAACTGTAAAACTTCTAGAAGAAAACATAGAAAGAAAGCTTCTTAACATAAGCATTGGCAAAGAATTTATGAATATTATCCCCAGAACAAGAAAACAAAAGCAAATACATATAGACAAATGGGATTGCATCAGGCTTAAATGCTGCACGGCAAAGGATACAACCAACAGAATGAAGAGACAACTATTGGATGGAAGACAGTATTTGCAAGCAAAACATAGTTTTTGAAGGGCTTACATCCAGAATATATAAAGAGCTTCTACAAATTAATTAGAAAAACACAACTGAAAAACTGCGACAAACCACATAAGCAAATTAACCAAACAAGGAAGAGTAGAAGATGAAAACGGAAAGTCTCCAAGCCTTAGTTCGTTTCCTAAGATCCTTCTTTCCCCAGATCTTCCATTCATGCTTCCTGCAAGAAGCAGTAGAGTTCTTTAACTTTAATATATTGAAAGAAATAAAAATACAGTCTATTCTAAAGAGCAAAACAAAATGTTAAGTGAAAATATTCATTAGAATATCATTACTTTCACAGGCCAGTTCTAGTTGACACTAGTTGACTTACTGCTGTGTCAACTAGTCTGAAAATACAAGTGTTAACTCCCTATTATGCACTTATAAGAAATGAAAACTCCACACCTAATTCCTAGATTATAGAAACAATAAGTCCTTTGATTTTAGGCTGTGATGTAGCACAGTTTTTGTCAGTTACATTGAACATTTCAAAAGATAAAGTGGAAATGTATGATCAAAGTGTGAACTCTGATTTTAAAAGTATTTGAGAACTTTTTTTTTTTATGTTGAAGCACATCTCATCTTCAAGCATAATATATTTTAAGAACTAGGGCTTTCACTAGAAAACTTAAGACCAAATATATTTTCAAACAAACAGCATTATGGCTCCTTAGATTCTCAAAAACAGCAAAACAACAACAACAAAAAATTCTTGGGTGACAATTATTATTAAATTGTAAAAGATACCTCACACTGAAGAACAATTTTAAAATTCACATATTTTACAAAATTTTAGCAACAATGCTTAAAGAGCAAAAATTCCAATTCTTGCTTTGCACCATTATGGACAGATAAGAAAAACACAAATATCTTCATGGTAATAACTTCTCATAAAAACATCCAACCCATTATACTTATACATTGATAGGACTGACTAAATCTCTGACATCTGATACTTGATGGCTTTGCTATTGCGTTCTGTTATTTAAAAAGGCAAAAGCTCTTTAGACTTTGACTATTAAAATGTTGAAACCACATCAATGGAGACATGAAATTGATTTTGTTATATCAGAATTCCAGATCTAGTGTTTATCAAATTTTTATGTAGTTTCTCAAAATATAGTCTCTGTGGAAGATCAGGACAGCAAACTTATCTGCCAGATAACTGGAATTACGCCTTTTATAATCTTAAGTCAGGTAATCTCAACATCTCTCCTGTTCTTAGTGTCGTAGATATAAAATGATTTAGTGAAGCAACTCTGCTTTACCCCATGTGTAACTAACTTCGCCCTCTTATCTGTTGCATTTCATGGAAGACCCATCCCGTAACAAGCAGACTTCCCTACCTGTCCAAATTCTCCCTGAATTTTCTATTTTCTTTTCATTCCACATCCCTGGCTTTTCCTTTTTTGAAGTATGCTTTTCTGTTCAAGCTCTTCCTCCAGGAAATCCTATGCTGTTCCCTCATCTCTTTTCTTTCTATACAATAATACATTTCATTCACCCCTATGATTCCAATTAATATCTAAACTTTCATGACTCTCAAAAACATAACTTCAGCCCAAGGAACTCCCATGAACATCAGATGGTTCTATACAACTACCTAAATCCTATTATAAACATGTTCCTTATACTCAACTTTTATCTTCTCCCATATTTCTGTCTCACCTCATCTGTAATTCCCACCTTATTCAAGGGCACTACAATTTGCTATTCCCACTTACTAACAGCAAAATTCACCTTGGATGTTACTCTCATTTCTTCTTATTGCCTTGTCATCAACTCCATTCAATTAATCACCAAGTTCTGTCGGTACCACTCCTGAAATCTGTCAAATCTGCCCATTTCTCTTATTGGCCTCTACCCTTTTCTAGACTCATGCTGACTACTAAAAGTTCCCCGTTTATGTTTATGCCTTCCTCTAATCCATTCTCTGAGAAGAACTAAAGCAACCTCTCTAAAACCCAAGGATGATCACATCTAGCCTTCAATAACTGTCCACAATTCCAATAATCAAATTCAAGTATTATTGCATCATTTGTCAGCTGTGTTTCTCACCACTCTCATTCCTCGAGCCTCTTCTTAGGATTCTGTCCAAGCAAACTTCTTTTAGTGATTTAAGCATATTATCCTTATTACTGGTTTTTGCACATGCTGTTAATTTTATCAGAAACTTTAACTCGCATCCCCTATCCTTTTAGCGTAACCTCCACCTTTCTTTTTGTTCTTGATTTGGTTCTTCCTCACTAGTAGGCATTGCCTAACCATTAAGCCTGGATTAAGCAACTTTCATAGATGTTCTCATAGCACCTTGTAATCTCCCTACATTGCATTTACCATGGAGTAACATAATTTGCAGTAACCACATCTGCCTTTTCACTTCTAGATGTCCAATGTTTCCCACAGATTCAGATGCTTGCGATATTTAATTAGCAGATTCATGGGGTCAAAACTTATGCAAGAATTATCTGTGTAATAAAGAGTGATGTGAAACCACCTTATTTTTTTCTGAAACACTTCTTAAAAATATGATTCTCAATTGAAATCTCTCTTACCTTCAATAAAGAAACATTGATTCCATTTCCCACCCTTTTTTTTAATTGGAGGTGTTGAATAAAGGATAGGTATACAGATGTTAACAAATTCTAAGAATGGCTAGCAGCAATATTGTGAAATTCTGTGTGCTTCTATTAACATTAATTGGAAACATTGCTCTGCTGAATAAGCTATTATCTGCCCTAGCCCTCACTGTCTCATTTTGAATGCTTATCTTTATCCAATGGCTAGAGCCAAAATCTTATCTATTGTTGTCTCCTTTAGAGGGTGATTATTTGATAGCTCAGTTGCAACCACAATTTCTTCCCAAATTATCTTATTTCTTTCGTTATTTTGCTTCTATTATCTTGAGAATCCAAAAGACAAGTAAAATGATGAGGCGCCAAAGTCACTGTAACTTTTAGAATCGTAGGGTGACATCATTAAATCCTTTGAAGATTATTTTGAGAGTGTGTCCCCATCTTTCTGATTCACTCCAAATGATGCTTGATTGATGAAGTTTGGTAGTGAGAATCTGTCCATGACGTCTCATGTAAATATTTAGGATATGTCACTTGAAACTTTCCAGAAGTCTCAAAGTTTATTTTCCAAGTTGTTTTCTATCATCACTACCACCGTATAAAATGAGTCACAATTTGTTTTAGGACTCAATGACAATGGCATAAAAACTCATATATTCAGAGCATACCAGGTCAGTTGGTTTTGGTTAAAAAGAGGTAAAACATTCAATGATTAAGGAAGTCAAATATGTAGTACTCTAAGAATTTCAATAAGTTTAATAAAAGGTTTGAAATTAGATACTTTTCAGTGCATATGAGGAATCAGCAATTTACTTAGGCCTATACTTTAATTCTTTCTTAATAGTTTCTATTCTGAAAGTTCATTTTTGTCTTCTATATTATTCTTTCTTTATTCAATACATTAAGAGCATATTCTCAGCTTCCAGTCTCTGAACCCATTAATGTTTTCAGAAATGTTTTTGGCCTTTCCTGAAACTCAATAATGCATTAGCATTATCTTTTATTCACTTAAGTATTTCCTAAATGTAATTTTTAGTATATTGCCTTATGCCAGTGACCACACAGTTTAATTGTCCTGCTTCACAGCTTAATTGGCCCACTTCAATTTAGGAATTGAAATAATGGGTGGAAATTCCATAGTTCTCATCCTTGAAAACCAATGTGAAACTCATATACTAATATTATAAAATGAAAACATAACAGGCTGTATTTTAAAGATCACTGAAAAGTTGATCTATTTAGCTTTTCTGATTTCATCCCGAGATTTTTATTTCCTATATTCAATATTGAATCTCCAGCCCATCAAACTAGATATTATAAATCTAATTAAACATTGTAAATTAGTTTGGATCTGACAATAATCAAATTTCCCAAAGCTATCTACATATCAAAATCATCTGGGACACAATATATTTTCCTGGTTTTAAATCCAAAACATTTTGAGTTAATGCATTGGAGAGATGTTCAGTAATTCATATTTTGAAAATGCTTTCATAAAAATATATATTGCTGTTTTTGTTTTAGTAACTTTTATATAAACAGTATTAAACTGTGAAAATTACTAAATCTAAGCCTTTAATACACACACAATCAAAATATAAATGAATGTATATGAAGGACATTTACCAACATCATAATGACTACCTCTGGGAAGATAGGGAAAATGACAAGACTGGGATAGTAGATTTATTAATAGAATTGTCATATTGCCTTGCTTTTAAAAGAAAAAGTTAAAACATGGCAAAATGTTAACATTTGTCCAATTTGGATTGTGGGCATACATATTTCTTTCTGGGCATACATTATTTTCTTTCTTTTACATATTAATAATACTTCATGTTTAAAAAAATCTGTCTTCTGGTAATTCAGATCACTATACAGGTTTGAGAAATATTTTAATAACTACTGGGTAATGTAATTTATCATACAAACTGGGACATTGTTGAGAATTAAAGAGAGTGCTATTAATAATTTGCCAGCATAAAAGGCAAATAGAATGTATGGTCACCCTAGGATCAAACTATTTTAAGTTCTATTTAATGCATGAATTTCTTAACAAGAAAATTTATCTTCTATCACTTCCCCTAATCTTCTTATTTATAATTTATCACAGATAGAGGTTATTGATCTAATTTGCCTAATTTATTATCCATTTTTTTCACTAAAGCATTTTAGCATATATACAATTTTCAAGAGGTATATAATAAATAATGGAAATATAGAAAAATTTTGAAACTAAGATCTCTCCCTAAGATGCAATAAAATGTAGTTAGTCAATTAACAACATTTATCAAACACACAATATTTCAAAGGATGGGGTGATGTTAGGTTACAAACAAAGCAAAATACAGTCTTTGACCCCATGAAATATTTAGTTTAATCCTTCAGGTAAAATATATAAGATCAAGAAATGGAGATTCTAAAACTGCATAAGAATGGAATAAAAAGTAATTCTATTTAAAGACCAAATATTAATGGATAGTAAAGTTAAACATAGTGACTAATGTGGTCATCATCAGTTGCCAAGTCCAAGAGCTCAGTTTCTCTTTTCTTGGTGAGTCTTTGTTATCTCCACAGGTTCTGCCTGGACTCTTGCTTCTCTAGTTTATGGATTATCTCACCAGCCCATAGAAATGATCTCTGTTTTGCACAATTTTATACAAGAAACAAGGTTCGATCTGCTTCAACTGGAATGTTTTATATAGCTAATGTGAAAAAGACTCCCAAACATACTTAATGAAGAAAAGTAAAGTGTTGGCTCAAGGAAGTGAATAATCCAGATATAGCTGAATCTAAGGCTCAAATGATATGATCAGGGCCCACTTCACTATCTTGTGTGCTTAGTTCTTTTTTTGTCCTGGCTTCACTCTCAAGCCATCTTCCCTCCTAGCCACTACATTACTTCCAGCAAGTCGCAGGCTATTATCCGGTGACTGATATCTAATGGAAAAGTAATAGACTGTTTTCTAAGCCTTTCAAACAAAAATCTTGGGATTGAAATTTAAATTGTATCTATTACTTCTCAGCCTTTTGGCTAAGATCAAGTGTAAAATTTTACTGTGAAATTTACAAGTAAATTATCAAGTCTAAAATTTACTAGCCTGACTTGAGTCAAGTGCATTGCTCAGAATCAGCTATGGCTGAGAATAGAATGTGTAGATCTATAGATTGGTTTACTCTAAATTCTATATTCCATCGAATCATGTCATACAAACTGGACAGGCTGTTGGTACAAGTAGGTGTTTCTCAAAAGCCACAGCTCTATGAAAGGAGAATGACTACTAGAAGGTTAAAATGGAAAAAAAGAAAATAGAAAGAGGAAGAAAGAGAGGGAAGAAGGAACGCAAAAGGAAAAGGAAGGGTGGGGAGGGAGGAAAGACAAAACAGTAGTCCACTGAGACAGTGAATAAGAACCAGCTTTCAAAAGTAAACGAGAACATACCAAGTCTTTCTCTACAATGCTTAATAATTTTCAGTTGCAAATTCTACCATCACAACAATTTCAAGATAACAACAAGAAGTCTCTGTATAGACTGGGGAAGAGACATGCAGTAGTATAGCACTGCATATATGTCTTTGCTTTTCAGATTATTGATATCTATTGTGTTTGAGTATATTCATACTCAGATTACTTAGATATAAATGTGTATACATATTCAGATACAATAGGCATCAATAACCTCAAAGTCAAAGATAATGGTACATTGTAGTAAAATAATTAGGTAGTGATAGGTTTTCAATATGCATTAACTGTTATTAATACATTTATTTGTAAGTTTATATGTTAATTTTTATATGTAAGTTTACATGTTAATTTTAATGATGATTATGTTTAGCAACTACCTCACAAAATTTCTGATATTTTAGAAATTGTGTCTTCCATGGTGGTACAGCTTGGCTCTAGCACATGACTGATAAAACGTCTTTCTCAATGTCTTTAAAAAAATGTCACACACAGCAAACTATGCTTAGGCAGTCAACTTTACTAAAGCTTTTGTGAAGCAAAAGAAATATTTTATTAAAAACAAAAACAAGTCAACCATTATAAATCACCATACTTAGACATTCTTCTTCCCTTACACTACTGCAGGTTTCAGAATTTTTTAGTACCCATTTCACCTCAGGAAGCACCTTCTAATATTCTCAGAGATTCTCTTTTCTGGTTATATCTTCAAAAATGTGCTTCTACCATCTCTATCCATTGTACTCTCAACAATTCTTCTTACCTTTTTTTTAAAAAAAAAAATATTTAACTCCTATAACCAAACACAACTGCAAGCCTGTAATTATATTTGCAAGCCAAATGCGGTGGAGTTTATAAACCTGTAGACTCTGGATCACCTGCTTAAACAATCAGGATTTAACACTGAATACTCAATCCTGCTACAGCAGATCTAATTAGATTATTTGGAGAAAGGGTCTAGATGCCACCCTGTTTATTTAACACTTCAGGTGTTTCTAATGGATATGAAAGTGTGGCACCATTAATATTAGGCTCAACCAGTTATCTGTTTCAGAGATAATCCCTCCCCATGAGTGTATATAGTTTTTAAATATGTAATGTGTGCTGTCATGCATTCTTCCCTGGATCTAAATGATCACCTGAGTAGCCTATGTGTCCTTAAAGACTCAGTCTACAAGATTACTCCTAGAAGCTGTTCTTGACCCTCATCTAACCTCAAGACTTCCCTTGCCAAATTTTTTGTTCTCTCCATTTTAATTCAACTGTATCTTTCTTTCCTAGGTGTTGACCACTCAACCTACCACCTAAATACTTTATTAATTGTGTTTCCATTTCTTACTACACTTAAATCTTTTTGAAATTCAAGACTGCCTCATGAATCTGTGAATCCTCTGTGTTTAGCATAATGCTTGAAAAATAGTATATATTTCACAATCCTCATTTAATGACAAACCAAATGAAGAGAGAGTGAGAAGAATGAAAGGGAAAAGTAGACAAGTAGGAAAAACTGGGGAAATAAAATAGTAAAATAAAAATGTTTGTTTTACATTTTCATCTGGGTTTGAATTATTGTTTCATTGAATAATATATTACTTTGCTGTCAGAAAATTTGGATCTCTAAAAACAAAAGACTCATAACTTTTATTAAACTTGAGATTTCTAAGATTCCAGTTGTCCATCTAAATTTCAGGCTTTAGCATTGCTTGTAACTTATAAATTTAACAATGCCTACTCAACAAAGTCACTTTTAACTTTTAAATAATATCACAGAAACTATTTTGTGTGGAAAATGCACAACAATTACAAATCAGTTGCAATAAAGTGCCAGGAGATGGAAATAAAGAATTGAATCCAGGCTGGCTGAGATTATACATAGCCTACATGGGTCAAATAATAGAACTCTGCTCCACTCTTCTGTAGAGATATACATTATTTCTTTTAAATGAAAAATAATGCTATTTCCCTAGTTTTAAAAAGCTTACCTCTTGTCAGTGTGTGTTGGAGTTCTTAGGTTTTGTCTCCAAGTATTTTTAGAAACTGATCAGTTCCATACTAAAAAAGATATCCATTACATGTGTGAGTTCTCCTAAACAATTTTAATCCCCATGTTTGCATTTATACTTACAATTGAATTGCCTACAGGTAATTCTACTTTAGATGGCACAGGCAAATTAATGTGAGACACAGTCCAACTTAATATGTAAATACTACATCTTACACCAAATCCAAGTGAAGGCCGAATGATATGAGAAAGTGCTACATTTCAAATGTCTCCTACTTATTCAAATAGAAAACTATGGTAGAAAAGGTGAAGCCATCAAGGGCAACCAGCAGTTGAGTCATGTCAAAATCAAAGGAATCGCAATATAGCAGTCAAAATCAGAGTCACATGAGAATTGCAATTTAGTTTCAACAAATAACTTTATCTGTCATATTAAATTCATGTTGATTTGAATTTTATTGGTTTTGCATATATGCTTATATTGTATGTGTAAATTCTATTTTAGTTTTAATGTAAGGGTGAAGAGCACACAGAATTTATCCCTTTTTTAGGTTAAATACATAACAGTATAATAAAACTATGCAATAAGACTGAACCATAAGAATACACTTTTCTTAAGAAAGAAATACTGTATGAAGACAGAGTATAGTGTTGGCATATCACCTTCTTTATTCAGAAGGACAAATGCCAAACTTTATTATGTTACATGTGATTTTGAGAAGGACTATTAACTACAAAGTACTCTCCTTTAGCTCTCTGATGTTCATTTCTCCGCTTAGCTTTATTTGCCACATTGCATTATAAGTATTTCTTTATAGGAAGCACTCAATGGTTAAGAGAGTGACCACTGTAAGACTGTCTAGGTTCAAATCTTATTTGTGCCACTCATTAACTGTGACAGAGATTTGTCAGAAGTTCACCAATTCATTTCGTCTTGAAAGCACATAGAAGAACTACATTTCCCAAATTTCTTTATGCTAAGTTGGAACCACGTGACTGATTTAGTAGATGGATATGAAAAAAGCAGTGTTCATCATTTCCAGGGATGTTCAGAATTCCCATGATCAATTTCCTTACCATCCCTAACCTTCCAGGATGACCTTGAAAGCTATGTATTTGCAATGTCATGGTTAAAGTTTTGTAGCTGCAATGTGGAAGCAACCTTGATCTGAATGAACTCTTGAAGGAGGAATTCCCAAACCATATAAGACTATGACTTGAGCAAGAAAAGACACCATAGACTTTATTCTATGTTCTTATGATTTCTTTGATATAGACACATGACTTCACCTCTCCTGGTTAATAGAATAACTGCAAAAACTTGGACAAGTTAATATCACTGTTCAGTGCCAAAGTTTCCTTCCTCATCTGTGAAACTGGAGTAAAGTATCTTTCTCACAGATACATACATGTTTTATGAGAGTGAGAAACAAATGAGTTAATTCGGGCAGACCTCTAAGAACAATACTGATACTTAGTAAGCATTATTATGAGTCTTCTTTCTGCCCTGTCTTCTACTGTAGTTCACTGAAGCTGATGTCTGTCTCATTCACTTTTTTTGTTGGTTTGTTTTTTTTGTTTGAGACAGAGTCTGGCTTTGCCACCCAGGCTGGAGTGCAGTGGCACAATCTTGGCTCACTGCAATCTCTGCCTCCTGGGTTCAAGCAGTTCTCCTCCCTCAGTCTCCTGAGTAGCTGCGATTACAGCATCTGCCACCATGCCCAGCTAATTTTTGTATTTTCAGTAGAAACAGGGTTTCACCATGTTGGCCAGCCTGGTCCTGAACTCCTGACCTCACATGATCTGCCCGCCTCAGCCTTCCAAAGGGCTGGGATTGCAGATGTGAGCCACCACACCCGGCCACATTCACTTTTATTTCCAAATTTTTTTACAGATTTCCAACACCTAAAAAAATTGGTGTTGAATAATGTTTATAGGTGTTGAATAAATGTTTATTTTATCAGTGAATCTAATACCTTCACACAACTGAAAATCATACCAAGTTCATCTCTGGGCTATGTTCAATTTACATTGATAATCTGGCTTCATAATAATTATTAAGAATTCTTTGTAGCAGACATACAGGTAGCATTTTTTATAGTGTCTCTTCCTTTCTCCTCCTTTTTCTCCTTTGTCCTTTTTCTCCATTGCTCTCTTCTCTTGAGCATTTGAAAAGCTGATCTGCATTTGGTAAAAGTCAATAGAGATGACTAAATTTAAATACCTTAATTTAATGCATGTTTGTGTAGAATATATCTCCCTGTGTCAACTATAGTTTCATTCTCAAATTATAACATAAAAAAATACAAAATTTGAATTTCATATATTTATCAGCTAAATAATTCTAATGAATCCCATTATTAATCAGTTAGTGTAGACAAAGATGAGCCTCTGAGAATTAACCTTTTCTTTGCCTCATCCTCACAGGCTATTGCAGGTGTAGCTGACCTAAAGCAAGAATGAGATTCACCCAGCACATTATTATGCATAGATGAATCCTCCTGTCAGCTATTGTGGGAACTACTCTTTGGCTTATTTACATATTAGCACTTATACCAGGTGCTTAGGTACAAAATTCACAGTTACTCTATTAGCATCTCTAGCAAATAACTTGATCAAGGAAAACACTAATTGTTGGATAAATACATTAATTCATGTGTCTGTGGATTTCAAATATGCATACCACCATTTCAGTTTCCAAGGCAATTTGAATTGAGAATACCAGATGAATGATTTGAGTTGTAAGGTGAGGGAGACATTCAAATTAACAGGATTGCAAGATTTTGTTCCGGTGCTCAGCAAAGAATCACAAATACTGCAGCATGTTGTACAGGAAGGAAATGCCCAAGCAGGGAAGGGATAGAAAATCAAAACTGCAGGCTCTCAAACTGCTGAATATACCAATAAATGGACAAGCTTACTCAACTACATTCAAACATCTAGAAAGAGTACAGTGCTTGGAAGTATCTTTTAATAATCAACTCTGTATGCCTTGTTAATAGAGGCAAGTGGACTGATGAATAAAAAGACTGAATAATTTCAACTTGTGATTATAATAGATGACCATAAAAGTACACAGCAAATATAACTCCCTATTCTGCCATAAATCTTATAAAGGTAAACTTATATCAAAAAATTAACAAAATAGAGAGGAAGAGTTGCTAAATTGTCAGATTATATTCAATTTTAAATGATATCTTTATCTCTTCTTAAAATACACTTTCAAACCAATTAGATTTTATTATATTTATTTTAGAGCAATTTAAAGTTCACAGAAAAATTGATTGAAAGGTACTGATATTTCCTATATACCACTTGCCCCCACAGATGTATACCCTCCCGCATTAGCAGTATCTCCTACCAAAGTAATACATGTTACAACTGATGAATCTATATTGACACACAATTATCACCCAAAGCCTATAGTTTACATTCATTGTTGATTTGTACATTCTATGTGTTTGAATAAATATATAATAACATGTATTTATCAGAGTAGTATCACACAGTATTTATACTACCCTAAAAATCCTCTGGACTCTGCCTATTTATCTCCTATCACCACCCTTAATCCCTGGCAACAAAGGATCTTTTTACTGGCTCCACAGTTTGGCCTTTTCTTGAAAGTCATATGTAATTTGAATCATATAGTACAAAGCCCTTTCAGATTTGCTTCTTTTGCCTAATAATATTTATTTAAGTTCCCTCCATGTCTTCTCATTGCTTGATAGCTCATTTCTTTTTAGTTCTGAACAATATCCTACTGTCTAGATGCATCGCCATTTATCTGTACACCTACTAAAGAACATATTGGCTGCTCACAAGTTTTAGCAGTTATGAGTACAGCTGCTGTAAACATTCCTATGCCAGTTTTTGTGTGGCCATAAAATTTCAAGTTCTTTGGGTAGATACCAAGTATCACAATTACCGGAAAGTATGATAACAATATGTTCAGTTTTGTAAGAAACTACCAAACTGATCCAAAGTGGCTGTACCATTGTTCATTCCCACAAGCAATGAATGAGAGTTCCTTTGGGTCTGCATGTTCTCCTACATTTAGCATTAGTGTTCTGGATTATGATCATTCTAACAGATGTATAGTGGGATCTCATTTTTGTTTTAATTTACATTTACCTGACAACAAATTTTATGAATACATTTTCATATGCTTATTTGTCCTCTGTATATCTTTTTTGATGAGGTGTCTGCCAAAATCTTTGACTTAAGTTTTGAACTGATTGTTTGTTTAGTTGTTGTTAAGTTTTAAGAATTATTTGTATATTTTGGATAATATTATTTGGTCAGATATGTCTGCAAATATTTTGTTCCAGTCTGTGGCAATATCTTTTGCAAAACAGAAATTTGCAATTTGAATGAACTCCAGCTTATCAATGCTTTATGGCATAAATTGTGCCTTTGGTCATGTAAATATGAAGTCATCACAATACATAAGGTTATATGGATTTTCTACTATGTTATCTTCAAAGAGTTTTATAGTTTTACATTTTACATTTAGATGTCTGCTGCATCATAAGTTAACTTTATGAAAGGTGTAAGGTCTCCACCTAGATTATTTTATGCATGTGGATGTCCACTTGTTTCAGCACCTTTATTGAAAAGGCTGTTTTTGTTCCACTGTATTGCCTTTGCTCTTTCGTCAAAGATCAGTTGACTGTATTTATGTGGGTCTATTTCTGAGCTCTCTATTCTGTTCACTAATGTACTTATCTATTCTTTTCTCAGTAACATGATCTTGATTATTGTAGCTTTGTACTAAGTCTTGAAACTGGGTAGTGTTAGTCCTCCAATTTTATTCTTCCACTTCAATTTTGCGTTGGCCATTCTAGGTCTTTTGCCTCTTCATGTAGTGACCCATTAGAATCAGTCTGCTGATATCCACAAAATATGTTTCTGGGATTTTGATTGGGATTACATTGAATCTGCAGATCAAATTGACTTCTTAATATTGTCTTTCTACCCACAAAAATGGAATTTATCTCTACTTATTTAGTTCTTCTTTGATTTTTTAAATCAAAGTGTTATAGTTTTTGTGTATGTATTTTTCTAGCTGTCTCTTCAACTTTGGGGAAGTGGTTTGCCCTGTGATCTCATTTCTCTTCTGGTTCTAAGAATAGTTGCTGATTTTTCAGTTTATTCAGCTTTTTACTTGTTAAGACAAAGTAGAGACTTCCAAGCTCCTTACGTGCCAGACCAGAAGATGGATTTTAATTCTAAGTATCCTTATACAGTAACTTTAAAGTTCATTTGAAAAAAAAAGTTTTCAAAAATATAAATAAAATTACTGCTATTTTATGTTTTGGACTACTCCACTAATATGAATCTATTTACTATAATACATTTATCAAAGAATTATTTGGATTATCAAAGACAATCCATTCATTTTCTTTTCTTGCTGACAACAAATGTATTAGGAATTTCTAAAGAGACAGACCTAATAGGTTAGATGTATATATGAAGGGTAGTTTATTAAGGAGTATTGACTCACACAATCACAAAGTGAAGTTCCACAGCGGCATTGCAAGCTGAAGAGCAAGGAAGCCAGTCCAAGTCCCAAAACCTCAAAAGTAGGGAAGCCCACAGTGCAGCCTATGACCAAAGGACTGAAAACCCCTGGTAAACCACTGGTATAAGTCCAATAATCCAAAAGCTGAAGAACTTGGAGTCTGTTGTTTGAACGCGGGAAGTATCCAGCACAAAAGAAAGATGAAAGCCAGAACACTCAGCCAGTCTCCTCATTCCACTTTTTCCTGCCTGCTTTATTCTAGCTACCCTGGAAGCTGATTTCATCTCTCCCAGTCCACTGACTCAAATGTTAATCTCCTTTGGCAACACCCTTACAGACACACTCAGAAACAATACTTTGCATTCTTCAATCCAATCAAGTTGACACATTAACCATCACAACAAGGCTCTAGGTAGGAGTAGCGTAAAAAATAATTAGATGAATAGATAGATAGATTTCAATCTTATAAACTTAGTCTGATTGAATAATAGTATCAAGTTACTGTGGATAACTCAGTTACATTTTTTTTTCTTTACCAAATGTTTGATCTTAGGGATTTTGTTTCCTTCTTTTACCATATGGCATATGTATTATATATTAAAAGTAGAAGCTTAAGTAGTTTCATGTGTTGGAAGCACATACACCAAATCCACATGAATGAGATTTTTACCATCCTCTGGCTCTTCTCATTTCCATGATAATACCTCCTGTCACCTGGGTGTGAAATTGGCATCAAATACTGAAGTCTGAGGTTGGCTAACAAGTGGGATAAATCTTAGCTGGATCAGGACAAGTGGTTCCCTAACCTCCCAACACACCATGTCTACCTGCTTTTACCTTCCCTAAACTCTAGCCAAATACTCAGTTCTTACTCATATATACAACTGAAGTTCTGGCTTTGATTTTCTTTTTTTTTTTTCCCAAACAAAATTGATTTTCCTTACAAATCTGAACAGCAGATTAATTTTCACCTCTCTATGGCTCCCTTTGGCTACCCACCATCTCAGCCTCTGCAACTGCCTCATCCTTTCTTGGAGGAGAGAGGAATTTCTGAGTCAGTTCATACCACTTGGAAGCCAAAGGATGTTTAGGGGCACTATTTCTGTCCTCTGTCTGACTGATGCATAAGTGCCCCAGAATCTGACAAGGGACTCTGAGAGCTGGTCTCTTGACAGATCTTCAAATGCAAAGTACAAATCTGTCCAGAGCAGAAGCATTATGGCAAAAATGTCTCAATGGATGTTTCCTTCTTTCTGCCCAATTCTTCTTTCCACAATTTTAGGAGGGGGCAAACAGCACAAGTTCATTTCTCCATCTTTCTTCTGGCTGAGGTTTCTTCTAAGTCTTGTTCTTTCTTCTGATGGTGACATATATCTATATTACTGTGGGGCATTATGGCTCATTGTAGGTGAAATTACTTTCAACTCACTTTCGAAGAATAGAAAGCAAAATGCACTTTTAAAAAACTATTCTCAAAACCTTAAACTTCTCATATCTTACCACTCATGAATCAAGTTTTTTAAGACTTTATATTTGGTCCTTTTGTTATGTCTCTGTCTTTCTCTCTCTGCCTCTTTTCTTCTTTCTCACTTCTCTCGAATATCAGACTACATAGCCAAGCCCATTCTTAAATATTCAGGCAGAGGTAGATATTTTAAAAATAATAACAACAAAATCTTTTCTTTCACCAAACAACCTAATTCTCACCACAATGGGAAACTGAAATTTGTTAAAAGTAAATGGAATGCAATGCAGTTGAGATATATTACATGTAAACGTGATATCCTATAGGAATGAAACACTTTTACGCACATTATCTCATTTGGTATTCATGCAAAATCTCCTTGTAGGTTGATGCTTTTCTTTCTTCTGTTTTTACATGTGGTGAAGTTATAACAAATCTTGTGTAAGTTATAAAAATAATAAGATGATATCGAGCACCATACCATATTTTATGAAGTTTTCTGTGAGATTACTTGAGTAATCTCGAGACATTAATAAACATACAATAATTTACGAGATTAGCATTAAACTAATGACACAAACAAGCCAGAACTCTTGTAGCATTTCCACTTAGATGCTTACTAGACACATTAGTATCTCATTCTTCCAGCTACACAGTAGACTACTACAGCTTTGGAAGTTTGCAGGCATGGGAAGGATAGATTAAAGTTAAATAATTTCTATCAAGATATCTAGAGGAGATATAATTTTGCTATGAAGAATCATTTCCCTCCACTTCTAGAATGCTTTGTTAAGATAATACATCATTTTTAATACAAAGATTGAAAACATGAGAATCACTGTTCCCCTCCTCCCTTCTCTTACACCACCACTCCCCTAACACCTGAGGTAACATTTCACTTTTTGGAAAGTAAGAAGTAGGAATAAGATGTCCCTTGAGAATGTGAAGATAATCAATGTGCAAAAACCACAAGGATTCCTATACACCAATAACAGAAAAACAGAGAGCCAAATCATGAGCAATCTCCCATTCACAATTGCTATGTAGAGAATAAAATAGCTAGGAATACAACTAACGAATAATGTGAAGGACCTCTTCAAGGAGAACTACAAACCACTGCACAAGGAAGTAAGAGAGGACACAAACAGATATAAAAATATTCCATGCTCATGGTTAGGAAGAATCAATATTATGAAAATGGACATACTGCCCAAAGTAATTTATAGATTTGATGCCATCCCCATCAAGCTACCATTGACCTTCTCCACAGAACTGGAAGAAAACACCTTAAATTTCATATGGAATCAAAAAAGAGCCTACACAGCCAAGACAATCCTAAGAAAAAACAAAGCTGGAAGCATCATGCTACCTGACTTCAAACTATATTACAAGGCTACTGTAATCAAAACAGCATGGTACTGGTACCAAAATAGATATATAGACCAATGGAACAGAACAGAGGCCTCGGAAGCAACACCACATACCTACAAACAGCTGATCTTTGACAAATCTGACAAAAACAAGCAAAGGGGAAAGGATTCCCTATTTAATAAATAGTGTTGGGAAAACAGGCTAGCCATATGCAGAGAGCTGAAACTGGATCCCTTCCTTACACCTTATACAAAAATTAACACCAGATCAATTAAATATTTAAACATAAGACCTAACACCATAAAAAGCCTAGAAGAAAATCTAGGCAATAACATTCAGGACACAGGCATAGACAAGGACTTCATGACTAAAACACAAAAAGTAATGACAACAAAAGCCAAAATAGACAAATAGGATCTAATTAAACTTAAGAGTTTCTGCACAGCAAAAGAAAATATAATGAGAGTGAACCAGCAACCAACAGAATGGGAAAAAATATTTTGCAAGCTACCCATCTGACAAAGGGCTAATATCCAGAATCTACAAAGAACTTAAACAAATTTACAAGAAAAAAAACCCCATCAAAAAGTGGGTGAAGGTTATGAACAGACACTTTTCAAGAGAAGACATTTATGCAGTCAACAAACATATGAAGAAAAGCTCATCATCACTGGTCATTAAAGAAATCCAAATCAAAACCACATTGAGATAGCATTTCACACCAGTTAGAATGGCGATCATTAAAAAATCTGGAGACAACTGATTGGAGAGGATGTGGAGAAACAGAAATGCTTTTACACTGTTGGTGGGAGTGTAAATTAGTTCAACCATTGTGGAAGACAGTGTGGCAATTCCTCAAGGATCTAGAACTGGAAATACTATTTGACCCAGCAATCCATTCCGGGTATATACTCAAAGGATTATAAATCATTCTATTATAAAGACACATGCACATGTATGTTCATTGTGGCACTGTTTACAATGTCAAAGACTTGTAACCAACCTAAATGCCCATCAAAGATAGACTGGATAAAGAAAATGTGGCACGTATACACCATAGAGTACTATGCAGTCATAAGAAAGGATGAGTTCATGTCCTTTGTAGGGACATGGATGAATCTGGAAACCATCATTCTCAGCAAACTGACACAAGAACAGAAAACCAACGCATGTTCTCACTCATAAGTGAGTGTTGAGCAATGAGAACACATGGACACAGGGAGGGGAACATCACACAACTAGGGCCTATTACATGGGGATAGAGGAGGGATAGAAGGAGTAGGGGAATTGGGGAGGGATAACATTAGGAGAAATATTTAATGTAGATGATGCGAGGATGGATGCAGCAAATCACCATGGCATGTGTATACTTATGTAACAATCCTGCACAATCTGCAAATGTACCCCAGAACTTAAAGTTTAATAATAATAATAACAGAAAAAGAATGTGAAGGATGCTAAGGCCCCATGTAGCACCAATATCTGTGATTCTACAATATTCCTAATCATGTTCAGCAAGATTCTAGAGTGTATTTAGAGCCATCAAAACAACAGATTAATCTACATGCAATTTGAAACTGATTTCTTTCACCTGATTTCAGAAATTATTTATTAATAGCCATTGTATAAGAAAACTCTTAATTAATCAAAATTTTCCATGAACTAGAGTATCTTTCTGGCCAACCATTTTGGATAAACATAAGTCTACCTTGTTTTAAAAGATTTAAATATTTGAAATTGTGAAAAAAAAGTTTAATTTTTAAATGTTTTATCAATATGTCCAGCATATCCTACGTATGACCAATTGAACTGTCTACGCAGTAAAAATTGAACAATTCTTCAAATAAAAACACATACATTTTAAGCTACCATGGCATCAAAACAGACTAGTAAATCTCACGTACATAAGACATTTCTCTAAACCACAATCATGTTATTTTTTAAAAAAAAAGAATAAATTCAACTATATGATACTTTAATGCTTAAAGAAATGGTTTTGTCTCACTTCTTCATTCAATAAAATTATTGAGCACATGCTATGTCCTAAGATATTCATTATTAAGTAAAACAATTTGTTCTCTACTGTCATGGAGTTTATAGTCTTATGCAAGGCACAGACCAAAACAGGAAAAAAAAAACAAGTAAATAATCTCATTTAATAATAAATTATATGAAGAAAATAAAGCTAGATGATAAAATAGAGAATGGTACAGCGGTCGCCAGGGAGGTCAGGGATAAAGTGTCTAAGTTAAATTATGAAGCCAGCACAGGCCTCATTATGGAGGGAAGATTTGTGCTAAGAAAATCAGAACATTTCAGGTTGGAGAAACAACATTCTCAGTTAGAAATAAGCCTAACATGTTTTAAGAATTTTTTAAAAAGGCAATGTGATTGAAGAACAACAGTTGGGGGTGGGGGTGGAGGTGAGTTAGAATAAATGTGGTCAGCAAATTGGGCAACAGCCAAAACATGTGGACCCTATATGCTATGGTCAAAGAGGTTAAATTTTATTATAAAAGCACTAAAAGGCAATTGGAAATTTTTAAGCAGGGAATTCTCATAATCTAAGTCAAGTTTTTTTAAAATAGCTGCTGCACCAGGTGCGGTGGCTCACACCTATAATCCCAGCACTTTGGGAGGCTGAGGTGAGCAGATCACCTGAGGCCGGGAGTTTGAGACAGCCTGACCAACATGGAGAAACCCTGTCTCTACCAAAAATACAAAATTAGCCAGGCATGGTGGTGCATGCCTGTAATCCCAGCTATTCAGGAGGCTAAGGCAGGAGAATCCCTTGAACCCAGGAGGCGGAGGTTGTGATGAGCCCAGGTCGCACCATTGCATTCCAGCCTGGGCAACAAGAGTGAAACTCTGCCTCAAAAAAAAAAAAAAAAAAAAGAAAGAAAGAAAAAAGAAAAAAAAGTTGCTGCCTGTAGAATGAATTGAAAGGGAGACAAATTCTGTCACAAATTCTAAAGGAATAATTGAGATAACAGAATTGCCTATAACTGGTATGTTGAAATATCTGATTCATGAGATGAGATCAATACACAAATGTATTTCTAAATCTAAATGATGCCTTAAAACTTATTCATTGGGGGTAATCTTCTGCCCTTGAATACAAATTTAGTCAGATTCCAAAATCTCTGCTCCTTCTTAATCAACAGATATTTCTCTAGTTGCAAATACAATTCACCTATTACCAAAGTGCTTTAATCTTCATTCAAAATTAGAACTTTTCGGGATAAGAAAAAGTTGTGTGGATCATGGCGGACAGAAGGAGGACTAGATTGAAGCTCCTACTCAGATGGACAGAGCAGCACGTGGAGGCTCGCATCATGAATTACAGCTCCAGATCGACTGCAGGAAAAAACCAGGAATCCTGAGAGGACTCAGAGACCTCCGAAGGAAGTGGACTACTCATGCAAGGACCCAGGAGACACCCCAAATACTATGAGTGCCCCAACTGTGGAAGTGGGAAAGGGAGATCCTCTTCTCACTAACACACACCCCCCACTGGGGAAACTGAAGGTCTGTTTGCAAGAGAAGTTTCTGTCCTTACCAGGAACTGAGTCAATCTACAGAGCCAAGTGAAATACAGGGGTAGAATAAGCAGCAGGAAAGGCCCTGGGAGCTTGCTGGGTCCCCAAAAAGGCCATTTCTGCCTGACACTACAGGGATCCATTGGGAGGGTGGCCAGAGGAGCATAGGAAGTCACCACAGGGAGAAGGAAATCTCCAGCTGAACTTCATAACAATTTGAACCAGGCGAGAAGCCTCTCAGCCAAAACTTGAGGGAGAGGGCAAATTTGGTGTGCAGACACCAGAGACAGGAGAAGATTCAAAGCCCTGTTCTTTTGCAGCTGGTGAAGGACTGCGTTAGAGGGACTTCCCCAGGTTGGCTAGGGGTGTTGTTTCAAGTACAGGAATTCTCCAGTTTTCCCGCCTCTGGCAGGCTAAGTAGGGCCCTTTGTTTCACTTTCAGCCTCTGGCCAGGTAAGGCCCTTTGTCTCTGATTTTCCCACCTCTGGCTCTTGGAGGTGGGGGCTCTGAGACTCAGGGTTATAAAACAAGTAGCTAATCTGGTAACGGAGTCAAAGATAAATCAATCCAGCGGAAGTTTGAAAGAACTCCTCTCATTGGATGAGAACATGAATGGGGAGGGAATAACTCAAGGGTAAAAGTTCTAGCCACCCCAGCCTGGGCTGGAATCATCTCTGGAACCCCTTCCACCAGCGTGGAAGCTGTCTTTTCACTCTGTCTAATAAATAACACTGTTGCACACTCTTTGGGTCCACAAGTTCTATTTCAGTTGTAAAACTCACCCCGCCTCCAGATCCCCTTTCCCCATTCCTGGGGGTTAGGAAGGACAAGAGCCTAAGTTCCAACCACAGCTACACCGCTTCTGTGGTGGCTTAATGGTTAGGACTCCTGGTTTTCACCCAAACGTCCAGATTAGACTCCTGGTGAGGGAACTAGGGAATCTGGCTGCAGTTTTACTTCCAGTAGCCTGGGGCAAGTTTACAAGCCCGGCTCACTCACCGCCTGGAAACAGATTCAGAACTGTAAGGGGCCTACGGTGGGAGTAAGACTGTCCCTTCAGATTTCGTGGGAGCTGTGTGAGGCCTGTGACTGCTGGATTTCCCCCGTTTCCCTGACAACCTGCATGACTCAGCAGAGGCAGTCATAATCCTCCTGGGTACACAACACCTCACTCTCATCCCCCGCAGCAGTCACAGCAAGACCTGCCCAAAGAGAGCTGAGTTCAGACACATCTAGTTCTGCCCCCACCTGATGGGCCTTCCCTTCCCACCATGGTTGCTGAAGACAAAGGGTACATAATTGCGGGAGTTCTAGGGCCCCGCCTACCACCTGTTCCTCTCCATACTACCACATTTGATGCTCCCTGGAAAGCACCAGTGCCTGGCAAGAGGCACAAAAACAGAGTATTAAACCATCAAAACGAAGAACCCTCACAGAGTCCATTTCACCCCCATGCCACCTCCACTGGAACAGGTGCTGGCATCTACAGCTGATAGACCCAGAGACAGTTCACATCACAGGACTCTGTGCAGACAACCCCCAGTACCAGCTCAGAACCAGGTACAATTGCTTGGTGGCTAGACAAGGAAGAGAGATAACAATCACTGCAGCTTGGCTCACAGGAAACCACCTTTATACGAAAAGAAGGAGAGTACTACATCAAGGGAACAACCTGTGGGACAAAAGAATCTGAACAACAGCCTTCAGCCCTAGAACTACCCTCTGGCAAAGCCTATCCAAATAAGTAGGAACCAGAAAACCAACTCTGGGAACATGATAAAACAAGCCTCTTTAACACCACCAAATATTTCACTAGTTCACCAGCAATGGATCCAAACCAAGAAGAAATCCCTAATTTACCTGCAAAATAATTCAGGATGTTAGTTATTAAGCTAACCAGGGAGGCACTAGAGAAAGGCAAAGCCCAATGCAAGGAAATCCAAAAAGCAATACAAGAAGTGAAGGGAGAAATATTCAGGGAAATAGATAGCATAAAGAAAGAACAATCAAAACTTCAGGAATCATTGGACACACTTACAGAAATGCAAAATGCTCTGGAAAGTCTCAGCAATAGAATTGAACAGGAAGAAGAAAGAAATTCAGAGCTCCAAGACAAGATCTTCAAATTAACTCAATCCAACAAAGACAAAGAGAAAAGAATAAGAAAATATCAACAAAGCCTCCTAGAAGCCTGGGATTATTTTAAATGACCAAACCTAAGAATAATCGATGTTTCCTGAGGAAGAAGAAAAGCCTAAAAGTTTGGAAAACATATTTGGGGGAATAATCAAGGAAAAATTTCTCAGCCTTTTTAGAGACCTAGACATCCAAATACAAGAAGCACAAAGAACACCTGAGAAATTCATCATCACCTAGGAACATTGTCATCAGGTTATCTAAAGTTAGGATGAAGGAGTCTTAAAAGCTGTGAGACAAAAACACCAGGTAACTATAAGGAAAACCTATCATACCAGGGATGCAGGGATGGTTTAACATATGCAAGTCAATAAATGTGATAGTACAACTTAAACAGAATTAAAAACAAAAATTACATGATCATCTCATAGTTGCCAAAAAAGCATATGACAAAATCCAGCATCCCTTTATGATTAAAGCTCTCACCAAAATTGGCATACAAGAGACATATGTCAATATAATAAAAACCAAGAATTGGAACAAGACAAGGATGTCTACTCTCATTACTCCTCTTCAACATAGTACTGGAAGTCCTAGCCAGAGCAATCAGACAAGGGAAAGAAATAAAGGGCATTCAAATCAGTAAAGAGGAAGTCAAATTGTCACTATTTGCTGACAATATTATTGTTTACCTCAAAAACCCTAAAGACTCCTCCAGAAAGATTTTGGAACTGATAAAATAGTTCAGCAAAGTTTCTAGATACAAGATTAATGTACACAAATCACTAGCTCTTCTATACACCAACAGTAATCAAGTGGAGAATCAAATCAAGAACTTAACCCCTTTTACAATAACTTCAAAAATAAAATAAAATATTTAAGAATATACCTAACCAAGGAGGTGAAAGATCTCTACAAGGAAAACTACAAAACACTGCTGAAATAATAGATGACATCAAAAAATGGAAACATATCCCATGCTCATGGCTGAGTAGAATCAATATTGTGACAATGACCATACTACCAAAAACAATCTATAAACTCAATGTAATCCCCATCAAAATATCACCATTATTCTTCACAGAATTAGAAAAAAGCAACTCCAAAATTCACGTGGATCCAAAGAGGAGCCCACATAGCCAAAGCAAGGCTAAGCAAATAAACAAGTCTGAGGCATCACACTACCTGATTTCAAACTACACTATAAGGCTATAGTCACCAAAACAGCATGGTACTACTATAAAAATAGGCACATAGACCACTGGAATAGGATAGAGAGCCTTGAAATAAACCCAAATTTAGGCAACTGATCTTCTACCAAGCAAACAAAAACATAAAGTGGGGAAGGGACACCCTTTTCAACAAATGGTGCTGGGATAATTGGCTAGCATGCAGGAGAATAACACTGGATCCTCATATCTCACCTTATGCAACAATCAACTCAAGATGGATTAAAGGCTTAAATCTAAGACCTGAAACTATAAAAATTTTGGAAATAACATTGGAAAAATCCTTCTGGACATTGACTTAGGCAAGGATTTCATGACCAAGAAAGCAAAAGCAAATGCAATAAAAACAAAAATAAATAGTTGGGACTTAATGAAACTAAGGAACTTTTGAATGGCAAAAAGAACAGTCAGCAGTGTAAACAGAAAACCCACAGACTAGGAGAAAATCACAATCTATACATTCAACGTAGGACTAATATCCATAATCTACAACAAATTCAAACAAATCAGCAAGAAAAAAAACAATCCCATCAAAAAGCGGGCTAAGGACATCAATAGACAGTTCTTAAAAGAAGATATACAAATGGCCAACAAATATACAAAAAAATGCTCAACATAACTAATGATCAGGAAAATGCAAATCAAAACGACAATGCAATACCACCTTACTCCTGCAAGAATGACCATAATCAAAAAATAGAAAAAACAATAGATGATGTGGATGTGGTAATCAGGAAACACTTCTGCACTTCTGGAGGGAATGTAAACTAGTACTGCCATGTTGTAAACAATGTGAAGCTTTCTTAAATAACTAAAAGTAGAAATACCATTTGATCCAGCAATCCCACTACTGGGTAGGTACCCAGAGGAAAAGAAGTCATTATATGAAAAAAATACTTGCACACACATGTTTATAGCAGCACAATTCGCAATTGTAAAATCATGGAACCAACCCAAATGTCCATCAATCAACAAGTGGATAAAGAAACCGTAGTGTGTGTATACATATACATATACATATACATATACATATACATATACATATACATGATGGAATACTACTCAACCATAAAAAGGAATGAATTAATGGCATTTGCAGTGACCTGGATGAGGTTGAGGAGTATTATTTTAAGTGAAGTAACTCAGGAATGGAAAGCCAAACATTGTATGTTTTCACTGATGTGTGGGAGCTAAGCTGTGAGGGCGCAAAGGCATAAGAATGATACAATGCACTTTGGGGACTTGTGGGGAAGGGTAGGAGAGGGGCAAAGGATAAAAGACTACAAATAGGGTGCAGCATATACTGCTTGGGTAATCGGTACACCAAAATCTTAGAAATCACCAATAAAACACTTATTCATGTAACCAAATACAAGCTGTACCCCAAAAATTTATGGAAAAATTAAAATTAAAAAAAAAATTAGAACTTTTCAACACCCTCCAAGCTAAGATTTATGGTGGATACTGCCTGTCTTTGGGGAAGAAGGTGAGGTCAGCATCTCATTCTCTGCCTTTTCTACTCCTCTACCAATGTTATGAACCTTGGCTAAGGCTGAAGGAAGCATGGAAGGGAAGGAATTCAAGGGTGAGGTAAGTGTCAGGAAAAGGTAAAGGATGGAAAAGGCAATCCTTACTTCAGACTAATCATTTCACTTATATGACTGGCTTTATGTTCTATGGGTTTGGTGGATGTTTAGAGCTGACACTTCGTTTGGGGTTTCTTAGCTCCTTCTGAGGGTTTTACGTCTGTTGGCTCCTAACCTCTCAATTCCTTAACCTGAGTTCAGAAATCTCTAATTCTGAACGATTGTTTGTGACTACTTTCTAATCCCTGGGAATATGTGTTTCCTTTCAGCAATACGATTTTTAAGAATGTAGGTCACTGCCAATGCTATTGTTTTCACTGTGCCATCCAGGAGACTTTGGCTTTCATGGGCTAAATCAGTTCTAGTTCTTTATGTCTTTCAAGTCTCAAATTGATCCTATCTGAGCCTCCTTTCTAGATTTGAGATGAAAGAGGAGGTAAGGAAATCAACAGCTTTCTCTGAAATAAATAAATAAATAAGTGTGTGTGTGAAGAGATATCCCCATGTATATCTTTTCACAGATTTCTTGCCTTCTCTACAATTTTGAGGTACACCCCACACTTTTTTTTGTATCAATATGGCCAAAGGATCCAAAGATAGGGACTATTTTCTCTTTTAAATTTGGGTATAGCATTTATCTCACATTCGCTTTGGAAGCTATTTGTAATTGATAGCTCACTTAAAATAAAACAGAAACTGTAATTGTATTCCTGACCTCACTTTTTAAGAACTTCACTTTAAATGATATTTTGTTTGCCTATCAAGGCCACATTGTTTTGTTTCCACTATTTCATCAACAAATATAAATTTGTACGTATTTGGGGCTAAGCATATAGCTGTTAAAAAAAAAACAGGCAAGTTCCTTATTCTAGTGAAGCTAATTTCCTAGTGGAAAAATGTTATGTGAATAGACAAATAAATAATATAACTTAAGATTATTATATGAGCCCCAGTGGCTAAAAAGAGCATGAGAGCAGTGACCTGTAGATGTAACATTCTCAATGAATGTTAACAGAGGCCGGCAGTGGATGGGCTGGCCAAAGACAGTTTCTCTCAACAGGTAAAACAAAAGTTAATATTTAAAGAGTGCAGAGATGTAAGTTATGGACGAAACAAACAAATAGTATTCCAGGTCCAATGGAGCAGAAAGTACAAAGGCCTTCAGGTGGCCTTTGTAGTCGTGAAGAGATCTAGAGATTAGGAAGCCAACGTGCCAAACCACAGCCAACAAGACGGAGAATACTTTAGGATGAGATAGAGATCCTAGAAATGTTTTCCAATACTCAATGGTTAGAACGTATGTAACATTCCTTTGTGACATCTAGATTGACAGTGTGTCTCTTGTGATGTAAACATTAATACATATAGAATACATTAATTTCATTAGGAGAGTTAATTAGTGTCTAGCTTGATTTGTCAATGATCATTTAAATTTGGTCTTGAAAGAAATAGATCCACTTTCAGGAATGTGATTCAATTCTTTGCTGAACAAAGAAACTCTGAAAACCCTTAGGGTGTATAACTGTTTTTCTAATGGAGTGTGCTGAATAAAGACAGCCATTTGTGCTCAGAGTCAATTTGGCTGCCAAAATCCTGCAACCAAAAACTTTGTGATTTGCTGAAGTGAAGATTCTACTATGAATATCTCAGATGGAAAAACTGGATAGCTTACAGAGTAAGGCAATTTACAAAGGCTTTCAAAAACTGCACATTTAATCAAACAAATAGCTGTATATGATGTTTATAAAATAAGATCTATCTGGGGGAAGGAGATTTTTAAAGACAACGCCTCAAACTAAGAAAGATCCCATTGCATATTCAGTTGCACTGTAAAATTGAATCCCAGCTTAAGTTTGCAAAAATTTTGGAACCAAGCCTAGAACAAGTTCCACATGAGCCCCAAGGTGGAGCTTCACACATCTTTTTAAATTTTTCTCCGACTAGAGCTATTGCTCCTCTGGGCCAAATTTCTGGATGAGAGGAAAGCATCTTGAGCATCAATGCACCTCTAATTTTATTCAGGCAAAATTATTCACTTCCTACTCTCAGCTCCCTTGACATTTTGCAAGGATCTGTTATTTTGCTTTTCCTATTGTAATCTAGTTAGCTGACCTTGTGTCTGTCCCTCTTTTCCCCTTTCCTTCCCTTTCAGTTTCCACCACTAGGTTATGTGCTCAACAGATTTTTAGTTCCCAGCCGTGCTTCTTCTATTTAAAACTCAGTGTGATGGTTAATGTTATGTGTCAACATTGCTAGGCTATAGTGCCCAGATGTTTGGTCAAACACCACATGTTGCTGTGGAGATATTTTTAAAATGTGATTAACGTTTAAATCAGTAGACTTTGAGTAAAGAAGATTACCCTCCATAATAGGAGTGAGCCTCATTCAATCAGTTGAAGGCCTTGAGAGAAAAAGACTGAGGTCTCCTGAGGATGAAGGAATTCTGCCTCCAAATTGCCTTTAGACTTGAAGTCTAACAGGAATTCTTTCCAGGGTCTCCAGCCTGCCAAACTGCCGTAAAGATTTCCGACTTGCTAGCTCCCACAGCCTTATAAATTAATGCCTTAAAGTCCTTCTCTCTCTCTCTCTCTCTTTCTCTCTCTCTCTCTTTTTCTCTCTCTCTTTCTCTCTCTCTCTCTTGCACCGCTCCTCCCCCACACACACCCCACACACACACATACACATGTTCTATTTGTTCTGTATCTTTGTATCTTTGGAGAACCCTGATTAATAATTATTCAGTAAATTTTTGAACAAGCAAATAAATAAATGAGTGAATCAGTCATCAGTTATCAGTCTAATAAGAAGAACATGAATTGAGGAACAGTAAATAAAGAGGGATATTTCATGTAAACTTTACTATTACAGATTACTCCAAACTCCAAAAGTTAAAGAAAATTAATATTTGCTAGGCCTAAAAATTAAACCACAATGACAACACTCTTTTTATTACTTAATGCTTGTTTGAAACAGAATTAAAATTACAACATATTTGTTAAGGAGAATTCAACTGTATTGAAAATCTACAATGCCAGGTGCCATGTGAGATACTTAGTGTGGATTCTTTCATGCAGTATTCAAAATAATTCCAGTTCTCCTTTCAGAATTGCAGATCTTCAGGTACAGAATAATTCAGTAATATTTCACAGAGCAAGTGAATTAAAGATTTGTGATTTTCCCATGAGTCCATACTATAGCAATTTCTGTATTAACCAACAGTCACTATTGCTTAACTTTTTAATTAAAGTGCAAAATAAATCCAAAGAACTGCAAAAATCCTAAGTGTATAGCTCAGAGAATTTCATAAGCTGTACACATCCAGTTCAAGAAACAAAATATTATCAGCATTCTAGAAGCACATTTCAGACAGTATAACTACAGTTCGCCTGTGAAGAACATGGGAGTTAGGACACCAACTCTTCCCTCAGAAATAGTCAGACATTTGCAGAGAAATTTTGACTCATCCTAAACTTAACTACTAATAGCCTGCTGTTGACTAGAAGTTTTACTGATAACATGAACAGTCAATTAACACATATCTTGTATTTCAGAGAAAGTACAAGGTTTTCATGCCTGTTGGCATAGCTGCAGGGTGGCTTCGTGAATTTCCTTTTCTTTTTTTTTTTTACAATAGTCCTTATGCTGGATTCATTAATCTTAAAGTGGCAGACAACAGCCCTGCAGACCTCAATCTAGGATATATATCTAGCAATTTGACTTTCTCTTGTAATGTCATGACTTTTCTCTGCTGCTTGGGAGCGCTTCCAGCATTACTAGTGGCACTTCATATGGGTTCCATGGTGTTATTTAAGGTTTATGGTATCTCACTAAACATGATGAAAAATACACGAGAACTGTGAGAGGCCACTTTTTATAGTGATACGTAATATACTGGAGAGACAAACTGCTCATGCAGGGAAGGTTAGCATCACACAATGCTTTAAGGGAATACTTGCAACACTTAGGCTCACTGCAAGAGCAACACGAGGTGACTACAAAATTATTACAGTGGTATAGTATGTGCTACAAGTAATTTTATGCAGTTTTGATTTAATATTGCATCTTTACATTTCTTTACATTTCTCTCAACTGCCAATGGCACCATGTAGAGTGTTTGTTTCCATACATTTTGATAAATTTTAACTTCTTATAATAGATTTGTGCATAATTGATAGTAGTAAATGATCAAATAGACTAGTATTTACATATGTTTTATGAATGTATGACATACCTAACGTTTTCTTCTTTTTTAAATATTATTTCTAGGCTATGAGGTTCATCTACTATTTTTTTCAAATTGTTGCAAATCTTCAAAACATGTTCTAATATATTTACTTTTTAAAAATCATGTATGACTGAACCTGTACAGTTCAAATCATGTGTTGTTTGAGTCAACAAGATTATTTAGAAAACACAAAATCCTTAATGTGGAAAGTTTTTTAGGTTACTTAAAACTTTATCTCTAGTAATTTTAAATCTTTTCTTTTTTTAATTTAAATAAGGATGAACTAATAATTAGGACAGGCTCCCACAACCTACCTTGATATTGGGAAAGAAAACCAAACCGTATGTAGAAGTCGTGAGTTCAAAGCTAAGTTCTGCTCATTACCAAACATAATGTTGTAGACTAAATGCTTGTGCACTTGCAAATATCATATGTTGAAACCTAATCCTCAGTGTAATGTTATTTGAAAACAAGGCCTTTGAGAAGTGATCAGGTGATTAGGGTTGCATGCCCTTGTAAAAGGGCTCAGACAAATCCTCACCCCTTTTACCCTGTGAGGGCCCAGTGAGAGACAGTCCTCTATAAACTAGGAATCAGGGACTCAAGGATGCTTCCTCATCTGGTGCCTTGCTCTTGGACTTTCTAGCTCCGGAACCGTATGAAAAAAAATTTATCTGGTTTTGAAGGCACCCAGTCTATAGTAGCTTATTATGAATAGACTAAGACACATAACTTCCAGTAAAATATTTCACTCAATTGAGTGCAAATGTCATCTACGGAATGAGTGTATCGAACTAAGACAGTTCAATTGTTTTGTGTGTTTTGCTTTAAACTGAGTTCCATGGAGCCTCTGGGATTCCTTTACGGGGTTTGGGTGAAAAAGAGGTGTGTGGATATAGGAAAGCTGGGTCTCATCAACAAGGAACTGAGCAAAGGGCAGGTCTCAACAGGACTGTAAAACTGGTTGATTGGGAAGAATAGCAGGATCTTTTGACAGCCTCCAGGTTTTACTTTTACACACTTCCCCTTGTTTTATAGTTTTAATAACTATCCTGTCAACATATTACCTTTAAAAACATTGCTATTTGGCACTTTGGGGAAAGGTGCTCAGGGGAACAGCAAATCAGTTCTGCTTTCATCTGTCATTCAGGCTAGATGACTGGGATACATTTTTACCATATGAATCTGTTATTTTTTATTTCCCCTTTCCTTTTCCCTGTCCATTTAGTATTTTAGCACCTAGCGGGGGTAGCAGGAGGAGGTAGTGGTGGTGGAAGCCCCAATATCTCTAGGTGGGATTCTGAGCTGAACCAGCTTCAGACTTATCTAAGTTGAAATTGTGACTGGAAATGAAGGATTGCATGTGCTTTATAAATCTCTTATACCAAAGGACTAGAATCTCAGTAAGATCTAGACATAAATTTTTAAAAACTATAACAAATTGCAAGATTTCATTTTTATTCATCCTCATTGAGAAAAAAGTATAGTTTGAAATGATAATGTATTCAAATGATTCCTTATTACCAAATTTGTTTAAATTGAACTAAGCAAATAGTACATTATTAATCCTTCATCCAGATATTTGAAGTTCAACTTGGGAGCTAATATAAGGATGAATGCTTTCTAGCATAGATAGAAGAAAGATACAATGTAAGTTAAACACATTTTTTGTTGTATTTTACAGTAGCAGCCTATCTTCTTCAATTTTTACACAAATAGTTTAGTGGAAATGGCCCATTTACGATGGAATTATCTTCCTATTTACAAACTTCTTAATATTACTTTTAAAGTAACTTTAAAAAATAAAAATAAGAGGTTCAAAGTTAGGGACCCAAAACAATTTATTTGTAATAATAATAATAATTTATTCAAAAATCTTCTTAAGGCTAGACACAGTGACTCTTGCCTATACTCCCACCATGTTGTGAGGCTGAGACAGGAGGGTTGCTTGAGTCTAGAGTTCAAGACCAGCTTTAGCAACAAAGCTAGACCTAAGACTCTACAAAAAATTTAAAATTAGCCAGGTGTAGTGGCATGCATCTGCAGTCTCAGGTATTTGGGAGGCTGAGGTGGAAAAATTGCTTGAGCCTAGGAATTTAAGGCTGCAGTGAGCTATGATGCCACTGCAAAAAGAAAGGAAGCAAAGAAGGAAGGAAGGAAGGAAGGAAAGAAGGAAGGAAGGAAGGAAGGAAGGAAGGAAGGAAGGAAGGAAGGAGCCATAACACAGAGTCATATGGCATAAGGTGAGAAAAAAAACTTGGAGGAAATAAAAATAAATGAGAAATTAAAGAGAAGATCAAACCTAAAGTAAATGGAGGATATGTTACAATAGCTTTGAAACAGATGAGTGAAAATTAACATCCTGATTTGATTTTTCGTTCCCACTCTCTTACCCTCTATACAGAATAGGTTAATGGCTTTTGTGCCATTATTCATCTTCCTAAAATTCTAATAAAAATTGGATTGGTTTATACTTCTGCTTCATAGACAAAAGGTCTTTAGATTAAATTAACTATTGGATTATTAAACAAAGAGTTAATTCTTAGGAATATTTGTTGCAAGGATGAAGATTTTATATTCTTCACATATTCTTGAAAGATAGCTGCTTTAAGTGGTTGTGAGACATATTTTTCACCCAATCATGTGACTGTTTAAAAATACTTAGTCTGGGCCCTGCGCTGTGGCTCATGCCTGTAATCCCAGCACTTTGGGAGGCTGAGGCGGGCAGATCATGAGGTCAGGAGATTAAGACCACCCTGGCCAACATGGTGAAACCTCATCTCTACTAAAATACAAAAAAATCAGCCGGGTGTGGTTGCGCATGCCTGTCATCCCAGCTACTCAGGAGGCTGAGGCAGGGGAATCGCTTGAACCCAGGAAGCAGAGGTTGCAGTGAGCTGAGATTGCATCATGGCACTCCAGCCTGGGCTACAGAGAGAGATTCATTATCAAATAAATTAAAAAAAAAAAAAAACTTAGTCTGCCATATAGTTAACCCATTAAACATATACTATGATAACACAAAGGATCAGACTGTCAAATCTCACTCATATGAATCAGAGATCTAACTTAGTCTGATAGCTTTAGTAATCATTTTGATCTTATAAATAATCACAACCATAGACAAACAAGGAAAGATCTGGGATGATATAAGTACTGCATTACTTACACAAAGGAAAGTTGCCTGGGCCATGAAACATCTCCACTTTCTATTCAGATAGTTACATAGCTTCTGGGACATTTCCAGAGAGCTGCCCCATAAATACAAAGATTTGTATTTGTTTACCATGAACCTATTGTAGACAACTGCTAAAAGCATTCCATAGACATGGACTGTTTCATAAACAAGTATTCACTAGTTCATTTGCCAAGAGTTCTCCAAATATCAAATTAAATATTACAATAAACAAGTTACAATAAACATTATAAATATATTAATGGTAGAACTCTTGGCAAAGGTTATATTTTTTTTCTACTGGTATGCTCATTTAGCCTAGAGCTAGAGAACTGTGCTAAATGATATAGCGTCTTGTGCCTAATCATTAAATATAGTAAATAGACAAAAGAGTATGAATATTAATGTAGAAAATGTAGGAAGACATTAATGTAGGTCAAGTATTTATAGTCATTTTATAGGCTATTGTCTATCTGGTAAATATGTAATGGCCTGACAGATTCTTCCTGCCTGTTGCACAAACAAAATCAGTTTGTTGAGACAATGGTATTGCAGTAGAGAGAGACTGGCCATGCAGAAGAACTGGAGTTATCACTGAAATCAGTTTTCTGGAATGCCTAGAGGTTAGCATTTTTATAGACAATTTGGTGGACAGAGTCTAGGTTACCACTGATTGGTTGGGGCTAAAATCATAGAAGTTGTAAAAAATGGTCTCTGTGCCGCTGAGTCTGCCTCTGGTAGGGTACTAGATTAGTTGAGTCATGAGTCTGGGTGGTGTAAGTCTGAAAAACATCTAAAAAAAAAAAAAAAACCCAAATCATAGATATTATCTATAGGAGAAATTGAGAAAGTCACAAATCTTGTGACCTCTGGCCACGTTACCCCTGACTAGTAACGGATTGTAGAAACTACACCTATCTTCTGACCTCTCTTAAGTCTTACAAAGGCAATTTCAATACCGAAAACAGAGAGGCAATAAGTTTTACAGAGGGACTATCATTATTCTTGTTTTAAAATTAAACTATAAACTAAATTCCTCCAAAAGTAGCATGGCCTGTGCTGAGGATGATCAAAGAAAGCTTGGAGGTTAGAAGCAAATTGGGGAGTCAACAGTCAGATTTCTCTTACTGTCATAATTTAGCAAAGGCAGTTTCAAATGTACATCTATTGTATCATAGTGCTAACATTTTATATGTCTTTGATGTAACTAATATGATAGTAAGAAAACATCTGTCAATATAATTGTTCACAACATATTTGTTAAAAGTCAGCAAAAAGAAATAGATCTTTGAACAATTTTGAAAGTTCAGATGTTAAAACTAATCAAGAATTTTTAAATTTTTAAATTTTATTTTCTTGTCTCTGATACAATCTATGCATCTTGGCTACTACTGCACCAGAAGGTATACTAATCAGCTACTGCCAGATGGAAGGCTCATTCATAAAAGGTGTACTTTGGATATTTTAATATATTGTGTTTTATGTTCTGTTTTGTTGTTGTTGTTCTTATCAGAGAACTTAGTTTATCTGTATTTAAAAGCATGATTAGGTAATATGTCACTCATCTTTTAACTCAAACCTGTATAAAATTGGACGATATGATTAACTCTAGTTTTTTCTGATGATTTTTACCATATTTTACACAGGCTTGAACTGTCATATGACTCTTTACCAACTTGACATATTAAATTCAAATATAAGCTAATGATTACAATTTCAATTAGATAAATATATGTAGACTTTAAAATTGGATTGAATTGTTATAATTTACACATAATCCATTAAGAAAAATTGCTATTCTAATTAGTGACAAAGTAACAAATTAAGATACAAATTTGATTGCTACTTTGAAATCTAACTTAATTGCTAATTGCTAATCTAATTAGCGCATACAATAAACTTTGTGAAGTGTTTCATCAGGGAAAGGAGAAAAATGCAACAATACTAACAAAAGGAAGAATAATAAATATATTTAATGAGCCTACTTTTCACCTAAGACCCAATATTATAAACAGGAAGCTGCTTTTAAGAGATAATTTAACCTATGGTGATTCAAAATCTGTCTTGTATCTTATGCTCGATCATAAGGGTCAATATTTTGTTATATAAAGAGTAAGATGTAGATATCTGTATTTGATAGTGATAATAGTTTTGAAAGTTTATTAATAAAGAAAAAATAAAAGGATGTGTTACAGAGCAGCTATTCCCTGATAGGTAATGTTTGCTGCAAAACTCTTTAGAATATTTCTAGCACAGGTCTTAAAAAATCCTGAAACCACCATTTTCACAAAACATAGCATTATTCGTCTATATCTGTTATGTTAAACAACATATAACAACTTGTGTCTGCTCTTTCTATGAGATATGACACATATCTACAGTGTCTACAAATTCTTTCTTAAATGTCTCTCTACTTGAAAATCAGGTTGGATCACTTGTTCTTTAATTCTGTCTTGTTGACAGTAGACAGTCAGTAAATAAGTGCATGAATGACTAAATGTTTTTCTGTTTGGAAACTGCATCTTCTTAGTTCTGTGACCATTGAGACTCAGGTAATTTACTCTCTGATAAATTGGGATTACTTTCCATATCAAAGTTGCTGGGGATGTGGCATCAAGCAAGGCAGACAAGACTCCTGGCTCCATCTAAATTACACGGTAGTGGAGGAGGAATATAATAAACAAATTGATGTCTAATATAGTGTCAAAAAGTGATGAATGCTAGGAGATAAACAAAGCACAGTGAGAGGACTGCTACTTTGATAGGATGGTCATGGTAGATTTCTTTGTAGAGGTGACCTCTGAGCAGTAACCATATGAGGGACCAAACCATATGGATTTTGAGGTAAGAATTTTTCAGAAAATAAATATCAATAAATACCAGTGGGATGTTTGATTTGTTCATATAACAGTAAGGAGATCAAATTCTTTGTTAAATATTTCTTTACTTGAAAATCAGGTTGGCACACTTGCTCTTTAATGCTGTCTTGTTGACAATAGACAGTAAATAAATGCATGAATGACTAAATGATTACAACTCATATTTTAAAAGAACCATAAAACACATTAGTTTTAATTTGCCTTTAACCAACCAAGATAATATGTTGATTAAAGGATCAGATATATTGGCCTAAAGGTGGGAAATCAAGGCCGAAGAAATATATTTGAGAGTGTCCTACAGTTGAGCATGGGACAATGTATAAGTCATAGGATTGTCATACTTTTCTAAAGAGTATGGCATGTGCTACCATAAATAATGGTTGATTATACAGTTAGAAAAGTAACAAGTAGCTAATCATATAAGGTATGAACCTTACCAAGGATTTCCTTTTTCTTTTTCTTTTTTTTCCTAGGCATGGTTGAGGAATACAGGAGGTTTTGATTGGGGAGATTACAACTCATTTTAAAGGAACTATCTGATTGTTGTAAGAAGAGTCTGTTGAGACTGGGGAGAAGAATATAAACAGTTTGGAATCAACTGAAATAATCAAGGTGAGAGATTTTGTTGACCTTGCTTCAGAGTTGCATCTCTGGAAGAAATGGCAAGTGGTAAAATTTGGAGCATATTTTGAAGTAGAGCCAACAAATTTTGCTGTTTGGTAGGAATCAAGATTAAAAGTAAAAATTAAAAAGATTTGAATATCATTTTGATATGGTTGTGAAAGAGAGAAGTCAAGAATTTCCCCATCCTTTTAGCCTGAGCAACAGAAAGGCTAAAAATTGTCATTTAATATAATAGGAAAGACTTGGGGAAGATAAGTTATTTCATTGGGTGAGTAGGGACAAATTTGATTTCAGACACATTAGTTTTAATTTGCCTTTTAACCAACAAAGATAATACATTGAGTAGAGGATCAGATATATTGGCCTAAAAGCAGGAAATTAGGGCTAAAGAAATATATTTGAGAGTGTCCTACATTTGAGCATGGGACAATGTGTAAGTCATAGGATTGTCATGGACTGATTACCTTGGCAGTATATGCAAATAACAAAGGAAGGATATTTGTATTCTATCTGATAGGCCCTCTGTATACAATAATACCTCTTGTTTTCCATGCCCACTAAGACTACTAAATAAATAAACAAATAAATAAGCTTCTTTACACAAATTGCATTCCCCAAAAATACCTTTTCTTCTGTAACTATGGTCTTTTATATATAGTGTGGATAATGTATTTGATAATAATATAAGAAGAATGCACTTCTTATCTATTCCTAGTATACTTTTTCTCAGATATTTGCATGGCTCATCTCTTTAGAAAAGTATTCCCCATTGTTTTTCAAGTTATGTTGGAATAACTGGAATTAGACTTGCCCTTCTGAAGTAAACAACTAGAAAGCTCAACAACAGTCCTAAGTCAACTGTTTTCAAGCATTGGATAAAACCACACTGTGGTCTTTGAGGGAAGAAAAACACATGAGGTAAGCCTTACATTCACATCAGCTTTCTGCCTAGGGACACTCCCTACAACACTATGCAGGCAATTAGAATTTCAGTAGCAAACCTTATTCTTACTGAGCTAAGGCAGATATCAGTTGCAGTAATAGAAAAGACTATACTTTTAGAGTAAGATACCAGAGAGAAGTGACTTACAGAGAGGATGTGGTAGGCAAAATTCTATAATGGCCCCTGAGTCCCTGTCCCCTGGTGTATACAACTGTGTAGATCCCAGGACTTTGAATATGATGAATTTTACTCCCATGATTAGATTATGTTGTATGGCACAGTTGACTTTGAATAAGATACATTATTCAGGAAAAGCCTAAGCTGATTAGGTGAGTCATTTTTGTCTTCTCCAAATAGTTGCAGAAGACATTTCTTCCAGCCATGGTGTTAACTACCTACTGAGGTCACATAGCAAGGAATCCAGGTGACCTCTAGGAGCTGAACTTAGCCACTGGCTGACAGCCAGCAAGGAAATCGGGACGTCAGTGCTCCAGTCTCAAGAAACTGAAGTCTATCAATACCCTGATTGAGCTTGGAAGTATTATTTCCTCAGAGCTGCCAGAAAGGAACATAACTCTGTCAAAACTTTGATTTTAGCTTTTTAAGAAGCCGAGGTGAGGACCAGCTACTCTATGCCTTGTCCTCTGAGCTTCAGAGCTGTCACTTAATAAATGGATGTTATTTCAAGCTGCTAAATTTGTGGTAATTTGTTTCCCAGCAGTCGAAATGTAATAGAGAAGTGGACATCAAAATCTTTGAGGGTTTCCTACAGGTCATTTGTCAAGAGCTTAGCTGTTCATCAGCAGGAAACATTCTTTGAGGACTAAGTAAGAGTAGCTATTGCTTGAGTGAGAGTTGAACTGAGATAGCATAGGTCATGTAGTGCTGAGAAGTAGTGAAGTTCTGGCCCAGCCAGAGCAGAGGGAATTCTCTGAGCACCTAGCCCTTTCAGTGACACCCCAGAGAATTCACAGATCAGTAATGAGAAATGCTTACTACATGAATAGGCACATCTTAGAACTAAGAACGAAAGTGAAACTAACATTTACAAAGAATAGAGCCAAGTCTGGTGATATCAAAGGATCTCCCAGTAATTTAACTGCTTTCTAGAACCATATTCAATCGCATAAAAGAAGACTAGTTAAGCAAAACTCAATAACATAACATTTACAATATCCATATAATTAAAACATTCACTAAAGGCAAAGAAGCATCAAAATATAAAAACAATCAAGAGAGAAAAAGGCAGCCAAAATAAATCTAAAGAAAAAGACTCATATATTAGAACTGGTAGACAAAGAGTTTGAATAGTAAGTATAATTATTAGTAAGAATGCAAAGGAAAAGAAAAACATCTAAATAGAGAATCTCAGCAATTATACAAAAAAATGTTAAAAGAACCAAATGAAAATATTATCTAAAAAGTAAAGTACTTTATCTGATATGAAAAACTGAATTAGATAGGTTTAACAGGATACTGAAAACTATAAAGTGAATGGTCAGTTAATGTGAAAACAGAACAATAGAAATATTCCATTATTTAAAAAGTAAGAAAAAAAAGATAGGAACAAATAAATAGGTATTTAGTATCTTGTAGGAAAATCTCAAATGATCCAACATACATATAATTTGCATCCCTGAAAAAAAGAGTAAAATACACAGGGGGCAGGGAAACATTATTTAGAGGGGAAAATATAACTGCCTAAATTTTCCAAAATCTTTTTTAAAAATTTCAAGCTACAGATCTAAAAACCTAACAAAAAGAAAACAACACCTAGGTGTATCATATCAAACCTATGTTGAAACAGCCAGAAAATAAAAGCAGAAAGGGGAAAAAGACACATTGTATATAATATTTGACTGACTCCTCATCAAAACAATAGAAACATCGGTTTAAAGTATTTAAATACAGAATTCTATATCCTATAAAAATGATACTGAAATTAAAATATTTTGAGATAAACAAACAATGAGAAAAAAATGTTACTAATACACCTGAATTAAATGAACTACAATAAATGCTAATGGAAAATTTTTTCAATGAAACTCATATCATTTAAAATAATAAATATGTGAGTATAAAAACAGTTTTCTTCTTTTAATTTCATTAAAATACATTATTTAAAGCAAAAATGGTAACTATCTTATGATGGTTACAAGGCACACAAAGGTAAAATTTATGGCAAAATAAAAATTTAGAGAGGCATAAATTAAATTATACTTATATAAAGTTCTTACATTTTATGTGAAGTGGTACAATATTAATTCTAAGCAGACTATAGTATGTTAATGATGCATATTGAAATAACTAGGCAACCACTAGAAAAAAATTAGACTTACGGTTATAAAGTCTATAGAAGAGTTAAAATTGAATATACAGAAAGAAAGGAAGAAACAACAGCAGAATTAAAATTTTAAAATATGGGACAAATAGAAATCATGTATCAAGATTGTAGATCTAAACCAAACTCTATCAACAATTGCTTTAAGCATGAATCTAAACACTGTAATTATGAGATAGAAATTATCAGACTGAATACAATACTGACACCCAACTATATTCTATTCACAATAAATACATTCAAAATTTGAGATAAAGATGTGGGAAAACAGAAAAAGATATACTATACTAACAGTCTGTTTAGGTAAATTTATACCAGACATAATACACTTTAAGACAAGGAAGTATTTACAGAGATAAATAAGCATATTTCAAATTATAAAATGATACTATTATAAGGAAAACATAACCTTTTAACTTTATGGACCTAAATAACAGAACTTTGTGAAACAAAAATTAACAGAACCAAATAAATACAAAAATATAAAATCCTAATTGGAGGCATTAATGTCATATTTTAATAATTTGAAGAGCAACTAGACCAAAAAATCAGTAAAAGCATTAAAAATTTGAATCATCAACCAAATTAACATGTTATTATAGAATGCTTCACCTTGCAACTACAGTATGAACATTTACTCATTTTTTTACCTACATGTGTATTATTCACCAAGATAAACAAAATAATGAGTCATAAAATGGATCAATAAATTTGAAAATACTGAAAAAATATATAATATGTACTTTATCATAACCAAAATAAATTCAAAGTCAATATCAATCAAATACCAAAACAGTCCCATATTTTAAAATTAAATAATACACTACTAAGGGATTCATAAGTCAGAGAAGAAATCATAAGCAAAATTTTGTTTCAAATTGAATGATACTGAAAATACCATATATCAAAAATGCAGCTATTAAAGCACCAAATATAAATATACACCTTTACATAATCCTATTAGAAAACTAAGATGTAAAATCAATATTTAAATCTTCCAATTTAAAAACTGAAAATAAAAAAATAAACCGAAACTGAGTAGAATAATAAAGGTAACAGAAGAAATCAATTACAGAAAAACAAGGAGAAAATTTAAAAAGAATGAAAAGGAAAGCCTCAGAAACAGGGGAAATCATTGATAATAATACATCTGATATATACACCTATATATTATACTATGTTTTGCATACCCAATAACTTCCTACTGTATTTTGACTTTCTCAAAATCTTAATATTCAGAATCTTAATTACCATAATATGCCAAGATGTCTTTTCAAATTATTGCTAAATATTTCCTATGATGCCAACTTAAAAAAGCATAGATTCAGAGGGTACAAGTGCAGTTTTTGTTACATGAGTATATTGTATAGTGATGAAGTCTAAATTTTTAGTGTACCCATAAGCCAAATCATGAATATTGTACTCAAGAGATAATTTTGAACCCTCATTCCTTCCTACCCTGCCCACGTTTGGAGTCTCCAGTGTCTATTATTCCCCTTTGTATGTCCATGTATACTGGCTTAGGATACTGGCTTCTAGCTCCATCCATGTTGCTACAAAAAATGTAATTTCATTGATTTTTATGGCTGCATAGTATTCCATGGTGTACATATACCACATTTTCTTTATCCATCATCCATTGATGGGCACTTAGGTTGATTCCAAAACTTCACTATTGTGAATCATGTTTTGATAAACATACAAGTGCAGGTGTCTTTTTTATATAATGATTTCTTTCTTTTTTTTTTTTTTCTTTTCATTTCTTTTCTTTCTTTTCTTTTTTCTTGAGACAAGATCTTGCTCTGTCACCCAGGCTGGAGTGCAGTGACACAATCACAGGTCACTGGAGACTCAAATTCCTGGGTACAAGCAAGCCTCACACCTCAGCCTCCCAAGCAGCTGGCACCACAGGCATGCGCCACCACACTTGACTAATTTTTTTAACTTTTTGTAGAGATGGGGGTCATACTGTGTTGGTCAGGCTGGTCTCAAAGTCACAGCCTCTGGCGATCATCTCACCTGGGCCTCCCAAAGTGCTGAGATTACAAGCATGAGCCACTGCACCCAACCTACATAATGATTTCTTTTTCTTTAGATAGATATCTAGCAGAGGAATTGCTGGGTTAAATGCAATTGCTATTTTAGTTCTTTGAGAAATCACCATACACTCTCCACAGAGGTTTTACTAGTTTATATTGCCATCAATCATGTATGTATCCCTCTTTTTTCTGTATCCTCACCAACATCTGTTGTTCTTTGACTTTTTATAATAGCCATTTTGACTGGTGTAAGATGGTATCTCATTGTGGTTTTAATTTGCATTTCTCTGATGGTTGGTGATGTTGAGTATCTTTGTTCGCTGCTTGTATGTCTTCTTTTGAAAAATATTTTTACGTATACTTTGGCCACTGTTTTTGCTTTTTTTTTGAAATGGAATCTCACTCTGTCATCCAGGCTGGCGTGCAGTGATGCAATCATGGCTCGCTGAAAGCTTCTCCTCCCAGGTTCAAGCAATTCTCTTGCCTCAGCCTCCCGAGTAGCTGGGACTACAGGTGCATGCCACCACACCCAGCTAATTTTTTTAATTTTTATTTTTAGTAAAGACAGGGTTTTACCATGTGGGACAGGCTGGTGTTGAATTCCTGATATCAGATGATCTGCCTGCCTTGGCCTCTCAAAGTGCTGGGGTTACAGGCATGAGCCACCTTGCCCAGCTCTTTGCCCACTTTTTGATGAGGTTATTCTGGTTGAGTTGTTTGAGTTCCTTGTAGATTCTGGATATTTGTCCTCTGTCAGATGCATAGTTTGCACATATTTTCTCCCATTCTGTAGGTCATCTGTTTTTTCTGTTGATTATTTCTTTTGCTATGCAGAAACTTTTTAATTTAATTAGGTACAAATTTTTTATATTTGGTCCCTCCTTTTTTTAGCCTATTTATTTCCTGGATCCTGGCACATACCAAGGTTAGAGGAACTGTAGTGAACATTCACTGTTTTTGCTGCGCAGCACCTTCTGATCACAAATTTTCAATTTTTTCAGTCCACTTTGTTTGTCTTAGGGTTCAGTCCACCTCGCATTCTGCATGACTTAGACCTGGAAATTTGGAGCATTGCATTTGCCTGGCCACTGTGATGGTGAAAAAACAGACATATAAGGAAAAACTGAGTTTGGGAGAAGAAAGTAGAATTTGCTGTAATTTCTAGAAAAGATATTGCTCCTCCTTCCTGTAAGGCCTGAGATCATGTACAAACTGGAGATCATACAATCATTTTGTTACCACTTGGAACCAAAAAGATGAAAGCAAACTAAGAAATGACAGAAGACAAAATGAGTTCTAATAACATTGAATTTGGAAGCCAGATCTACCATTGCAATGTTTAGTTATGAGACCCAATAAATTCATTTTTTGCTTAAGCAAATTTTGATGAGGATTTTGACATTTACAGTGTTAAGAGTCTTGACTAAAACAGAGAAACATACTCTTTTAATATTAAAGTGTTCAGGGCATGTGCCAACAAATACATCCGTTTTTGGTTATGTAACAGAAAAATAATTCTATGACATGCAGATGTAGAACCATAAACTGTAATAAGAACATTGATCTCACAACAGATTTCTAGCTAGCAAGTGCAAGAAGATCTATATTTGATATTAGACTAGTTGGAATTTTTGCCAGTAGATAACATAAAGTCTGAAGCCAGAACCAGGAATTCTAAAGCCGTATACAGAGATATTTTTATACTTATTCACAAATTGACCCAGGGGAGAATTTATGCCACTTCACAATTTGGCCATAACTATGGCATGTGCAGCAGACAGTGAGGGGTAGATATTAACGTAGAAAACGGTGAGAAAACTAGAAACTCTTGTGAGAGGATCTAGGTACTCTCAAGCTGAATTGAGATGGAATATTTTCTATTCCAATTTGTGCCAGGAACAAGGGCTCTTTGGTGGGAAATATTCAAGGAAGCAGGTAGGTGGCTTTGAATGAAATTAATGTAGCTCAAAGAATAAATAATTTAGAAAGAGACCATTGTGGAAAGAGGAGTAAATTCAAAGGAAGAAATGACCAATTTGTAAAGTAAAGCAGTAATTGACAGCTTCTCAGAGACAGCTGACCTAAAAGCAGCTAGATGGGTGCACAGGGAATCTAGACACTCCCTGCTGTGTAGCATGCAGGTATTCATGTGAATTCTTTTCTTATCTACTATTGAGGGAGTGGGTGGTAAAGACAGAAGAGCAAGAGATGGTGGCAGTTTTTCGTCTACTTTTCTATCCTCTTCTTGAGGCATTAACCATATGACAACAGAAGGATTTAAAAATTTTTTTATCATACCTTAGAAGCAACATGGAAGTGGGTATTTTCTGAGCAACAAGAAAAATCAAATTGTATATTATTTACTCTACTCTGAGTCCAGACCATGGTTAAAGCAATTTCCAACTGCTCCATCTCCAATCAGCAATGGAAATAGAGGGACCAAAGTGACTGAATACAGAGCACAGTGCTGAGTGTCAGAAGAGATGAAACCCTCAATGGGACAGAAAATAATATAAGTGGGCTGATAGTTAATAGGGGAAAGACAAGAAGGGTACAACAAAGAAAGGGATTTTTCTTGCCAGCGAGGGATAGCCAAGTAGGTTTTGAAGGTTAAATGGGAGAATTTATATCATAAGTTCTCTGGAGCAAATGGGCTTGGTAGGGTTGGAGGTGTGTGACTGTCTCTTGGTGTAGAAAATTACTTCCAAGTCTCAAACACCCTGTGAATACTGCAGAGAGAGTACTTGGTAATTTGAATCTGAAAGTAAGGCTTTCTTTTTTATTTCCCACTCCAGGATTCCTTAAGATTCATTTCCAATTGTTGGTTCTTTATCTAACAAATAATGTGTTATTCTTCTGGGTGTTTTTAATAAATGATTGTCTGCACTTTATGTTGCTTATAACAAAATACCTGAAACTGTCTAACTTAAGAAGAAATTCCTTAAAGTGGTGAAGGTTGAGAAGCCAAAGGTCAAAAGTCAAGAGGCCATGTATGGTTAGGGCCTTCTTGCTGTTAAGGTCACTTTGCTGAGTATCAACTTAGTGCAGGACATTACATAAAGAGGGGGATAAGCATGCTAACTCAGGTAATTTCTCCTTTTTTTTACAAAGCCACCAGTCCCACGGCAATGATAATCCATTAATACACTAGCCCATTAATCCATGAATGAATTAGTCTATTCATGAAAGCGGAACCCTCATGGCCCAATCATTTCTTAAAGGTCCCACCTATCAAAACTGCCACATTGGGGATGCCACATGTGTTTCAAAGGGGAAAAATATTCAAACTATACCTCCAACTCCATCCAGGTTGCTGTAGATACTTTTATTTCTTTTTATGGCTGAGTAGTATTCTATGGTATAAATATATCACCTTTTCTTTATCCGCTCATCAATTTATGGGCATTTGGGCAAGTTTCATATTTTCACAATTGTGAATTGTGCTGCTATAAACATGCATGTGCAAGTGTCTTTTTCATATAATGACCTCTTTTCCTCTGGGTAGATAGATACTAGCATTGGTAGTAGTGGAATTGCTCGATCAAATTGTAGATCTACTTTTGGTTCTTTATGAAATCTTCATACTGTTTGCCATAGTGAATGGACTAGTTTACATTCCCACCAGCCGTGTCAAAGTGTTCCCTTTTCACCATACCCACACCAACATCTATTATATTTCGATTAAGGCTATTCTTGCACAACGAAGGTGGTATCGCATTGTGATTTTGACTTGCATTTCCCCATTAGTGATGTTGAGCATTTTTTCATTTGTTTGTTGGCCATTTGTGTCCCTTTTTGTGAGAATTGTCTATCCATGTCCTTAGCCCACTTTTTGGTGGGATTGTTTGCTTTTTGTGCTGATTTGTTTGAGTCCCTTAAAGATTCTGAGTATTAGTCCTTTGCTGTATGCATAATTTGTGAATACGTTGTCACACTCTGTGGGTTGTCTGTTTACTCTGCTGATTATTTCTTTTGCTGTACAGATGCTTTTTAGTTTAAGTCTCATCTATTTATCTTTGCTTTTACTGCATTTGCCTTTTGGTTTTTGATCACAAACTTTGCCTAAGCCAATGCCTAGAAGAGGTTTTTTGATGTTATCTTCTAGAATTTTTATGGTTTCAGGTCTTAGATTAAAGTCTTTGATCCATCTCGAGTTGATTTTTGTAATCCATCTTGAGTTGATTTTCATGATCACCTATTGAGATAATATAATTTTTGTTTTTAACTATGTGGTGTATCACATTTACTGACTTGCATATGTTAAACCATCCATATATGCCTGGAATGAAATCCACTTGATCTATGGTGGATTATCTTTTTGATATGCCTTTGGATTTGGTTTGCTAGTATTTTGTTAAGGATTTTTACATCCATGTTCCTCATGAATATTGGTCTGTAGTTTTCTTTTTTTTGTTTTGTCCTTTCCTGGCTTTGATATGAGGGTGAAACTGGCTTCATAGAATGATTTAGGAAGGATTCCCACTTTATCTTTTGGAATTGTTTCAGTAGGATTGTTATCAATTCTTCTTTGACTGTCTCGTAAAATTCAGCTGTGAATCAGTCTGATCCTGGACTTCTTTTTGTTAGCAAAATTTTAATTATTATTTTAATATTACTGTTTGTTATGGGTCTGTTAGAGTTTGGATTTCTTCCTGGTTTAATCTAAGAGGGTTGTATCTTTCCAGAAATTTATCCATCTCTTCTGGGTTTTCTAGTTTGTGTGTGTAAAGGTGTTCATAGTAACCTTGAATGATCATTTGTGTTTCTGTGGTATCAGTTGTAATATCTCCCATTTTGTTTTTAACTGAGTTTATTTAGATCTTGTTTTCTTGGTTAATCTCACTAACGGTCTATTAGTTCTGCTCTAATCTTGGTTATATCTTTTCTTCTGCTGCATTTGGGTTTGGTTTGTTCTTGTTTCTCTAGTTACTTGAAGTGTGACCTTAGATTATGCTCTTTCAGACTTTTTGATGTAGGCATTTAATGCTATAAACGTTCCTATTAGCACTGTTTTTGCTATATCCCAGATGTTTTGATACATTGTGTCACTATTATCATTCAGTTCAAATAATTTTTTAATTTCTATCTTGATTTCATTGTCAATCCAGTGATTATTCAGGTGCAGATTTAATTTTCAGGTATTTGCGTGGTTTTGAAGGTTCCTTTTAGAGTTAATTTCCAATTTTATTCCACTGAGGTCTGAGAGAGTACTTGATATCATTTCATTTTTCTTAGACTTGTTTGTGCCTTATTATATGGTGTATCTTAAAGAATGTTTCATGTGCTGATGAGTAGAATATATCTTCTGCAATTGTTGAGTAGAATGTTCTGTAAATACCTATGAAGTGCATTTGTTCTGGGGAATAGATTAAGTCTCTTTTTTTTTTTTTTTTTCTGTCCTGATGAGCTGTCTGGTGCTGTCCGTGGAGTACTGAAGTCCCTCACTATTATTGTGTTGTTGTCTATCTCATTTCTTATGTCTAGCAGTAATTGCTTTATAAATTTGGGAGCTCTAGTATTAGGTGCACATATATTTAGGATTATGATATTTTCCTGTTGGACTAGTCCTTTTATCATTATATAATGTCTCTCTTTGTATTTTTTAACTGTTATTGCTTTAAAGTCTCTTTTGTCTGATATAAGAATAGCTAAGCTTGCTGGCTTTTGGTGTCCATTGGATGGAATGTCTTTTTTTCACCTTTAAGTTTATGTGAGTCCTTATGGGTTAGGTGAGTCTTTTGAAGGCAGCAGATACTTAGTTGGTAAATTCTTATCCATTCTGCCATTCTGTATCTTTTAAGTGAAACATTAAGGCCATTTACATTCCATGTTAATATTGAGATGCGAGGTACTATTCTATTCATCATGCTAGTTGTTGCCTGAATAACTTTTTTTTTTTTTTTTTTAGATTATGTTACTCTTTTATAGTCCCTGTGAAATTTATGATTTAAAAAGGTTCTATTTCGGTGTATTTCAAGGTTTTGTTTCAAGATTTAGAACTCCTTTTAGCAGTTCTTGTAGTGCTAGCTTGGTAATGGCAAATTGTCTTAGAGTTTGTTTTTCTGAAAACTTTATTTTTCCTTCATTTCTGAAGCTTAGTTTCACTGGATACAAAATTCTTCACTGATAATTATTTTGTTTAAGGAGGTTAAAGATAGAATCCCAATCACTTCTATCTTGTAGGGCTTGTGCTGAGAAACCTGCTGTCCATCTGATAAGTTTTCCTTTATGTGTTATCCTTTAAATTTTCCTTACTGGGTTAAATGTGTCTGAGCTCAGATTCTCCTTGGGTGGGACTCGCTGTGGCCACTGTAGGGGAAGAGGCTATGTTTACCTGATGCTTTTGTCTCACAGCTTTTACAATTCTTTCCTTCATCTTGACTTTAGATAACCTGATGATATGTGCCTAGATGATGATCTTTCTGTGATGAATTTCCTGGGTATTCTTTGAGCTTCTTGTATTGAATGTCTAGACCTCTAGCAAAGCCAGACAAGTTTTCCCCTGCTATTCCTTCAAATATGTTTTTCAAACTTATAGATTTTTCTTCTTCCTCAGGAACACCAATTATTCTTATGTTTGATCATTTAATATAATCCCAAACTTGTTGATGTCTGTGTTCATTTTTAAAAATTTTTTTCTGTTTCTCTTTTTTCAGATTAGGTTAATTTGAAAGCCTTGTCTTCAAACTCTGAAGTTTTTTTCTTCTACTTGTTTGACTACATTGTTGAAACTTTCAAGTGTATTTTGCATATCTCTAAGTTTGTCTTTCATTTCCAGAAGTTGTGTTTTTTTTTTTTTTTTATTTATAGTATCTATTTATCTGGAGATTTTTTTACATCCATATCCTGTATTTATTTTAATTTTTTTAAAGTTGGTTTTCACCTTTCTCTGGTGCCTTCATGAGTAGCTTAATAATTGACCTTCTGAATTCTTTTTCTGGCAATACAAAGATTGCTTTTTGGTGTGGATCCATTGCTGGTGAGCTAGTGTGATCTTTTGGGAGTGTTATAGAACCTAGTTTTGACATATGACCAGAATTGTTTTCCTTCTTTCTTCTTATTTGTATAGATTATGTCAGAGCAAAGATCTGGGGCTCCAGAGCTGCTGTTCAGATTTCTCTTGTCCCATGGGGTGCTCCCTTGATATGGTGCTCTCCCATTTCTTGTAGGGATGGAGCTTCCTGAGAGCTGTATTGCAGTAATTGTTATTGTTCTTCTGGATCTAGCCACCCAGTGGAGCTACTGGGCTCCAGGCTGATACTGGGGAGTGAATGTAAAGTGTCCTGTGATGTGATCCACTTTAAGGTGTCTCAGCCATGAACACCAGCACCTGCTCCACTAGAGGTACCAGAAAGTGAAGTGGACTCTGTGAGAGTCCTTGGTTGCAGTTTTGTTTAGTGCACTGGTTTTCTTGAATGCTGGTTATGCTGGAAGTGAAGTTATCATGTGGACACATGTGGGACATCTGGTTGCCCAGGATGTTACAGGCGGTGGAATTAGCTGTCGTTGTCTCCTTTCTTGGAGCATGATTGTTCTGTTACGAGTTGCTATAATGGTTTAAGTTGGTTGGCCTCCAGCCAGGAGATGGTACTTGCAAGAGAGCACCAGCTGTGGTAGTATAGGGGGAATACAAACTTGTGCTAACTTTGCTTAATCATTTCTACCATTTGATTTAAAGTGAAAGACATGCAACTCTTACTTAAATGTTTATAGGTCATTGCAGGGTTATTAATTGACCTATTTTAATATCATCATGTCTTACAGAATATGTAGGCCTGAAGAGAAGGAAAGAGATGGGGAAACAGCCGGCCAGTGGTTCAGTCAGAACACAAACCTTTATCCATTAAGTTTTTCTTTTTTTTTTTTTTTTTGAGACAGAGTCTCTCTGTGTCACCCAGGCTGGAGCACAGTGGTGTGATCTCAGCTCACCACAACTTCTGCCTGTGTGTTCAAATGATTCTCCTGCCACAGCCTCCAGACTAGCTGGGACTACAGGTGTATGCCACCACACTGGGCTTTTTTTTTTTTTTTTTTGTATTTTTAGTAGAGATGGGGTTTCACCATGTTGAAGAGGCTGGCCTTGAACTCCTGACCTCAGATAATCTACCCTCCTCAGCCTCCCAAAGTGCTGGGATTACAGTCTTAAGCCACGACACACAGCCAAATTTTCATCTTATGTGGACATGGTTCATGACACCCCAAAACAATTATGGTAGTAACATTAAAGATCACTGACTGCAAATCACTACAACAAATATAATAATAATGAAAATGTCTGAAATATTGCACAAAATACCAAAATGTGATACAGAGAAGCAAAGTGAGGACATTCTAATGGAAAAATGGAGCCAATAGATTTGCTCAATGCAGTGTTGCCACAAACTTTTATTTTGTAATAAACTCAGTAACTTCAAAGTGCAATAAAATTATGTGTGCCTAGATAAGATATATTGTCACTCCAATGCAGAAAAGAGTCAATGACCCAACCAGGATTCAAAATTCAAAATTCAAAATATGATATTGCACTGCCATGCAGTATTCATGTATGATACAGTATAGCATTTCTCTATAAAAATGTTATTTTGCTAGAGGGCTGTAATCTAGATGTGAAAAGTCAGTATTGCAGAGATGCTATCACAGGAGAAAGCGTATGCATTTAAATAGGGGATATCTGTCTGAGTGTTTCTCATACTTCAGTGTACATCAAAATTACCTAGAAGACTTGTTAATACACAGATTGCCAAAAGACAGTAAAGGGTACTAAAATGAGCTTATTCAACTCTGTAATTCTTTAGCTTTACTATGAAAACCATTCTAAATATATCTTTTTAAAAAATCTTTTTTAAAAAAATTATTTCCATATCTTCCTTTACACTAGAAATAAGGAAATTCTGAAGCAACCAGATACTAAGAAAATTGGTCCAAACAATGCTCAAACCTATTACTGGCAGGAACTTATCTAGCTACTGCCAAATTTATTCTGGCAGTCCAAAGAGTCTGGGAGTGTGGGAACCACAAACATGACCACAGTGGCCACATGCCAGGCTTTGCTTTATTCACTGGACATCTTGAATACTAAATATCCAGAAACCTTGGATGGATGGCAATGTTCCTCCCACATCCAGGCATGGATGAGACGTAAATTAGGGAGAAACCCAGAGTTGGAAAGCACTATGCTAATCGCAGATGCCTAAAAAATGAAATTTGCCAAAGGAATGAATGGACAACACTTTACCACACCAGATATGTCAATTTAGGACCACAGTTCCCTTTTGCTCCATTTCTTAATTTAAAAATTCTTATTCCGAATCCTTGTTTGTTTTGCTGGTTTTGTTGTCTTCCATGCATCTGTTCATTTGTTTAAGTAAAATCATCTAATTTTTGCTTCTGTTTCCTCTAGTTACAGTGTCACATCTGCTTACCATATTTATTTTTAATTGGTTTGTGATAAATGGCAACTTTATGCCTAACCCTTTAGCTTGCAGCTTAGAGTTTGTTTAGATAATCAAAATTTTAGTTTGCATAAGACAAAATTTTGCCCTTCTGTTTTGTCAAAGATTCTAGGACAAGGAAACTTAGAATATTTTTAAATGTGTCATTTTTATTTTGGCTTGGATCCCCAAGAAGTAAATTCATATTGTTTATCTACTGCCCAACCTTGTCTAGACCTTCAATATGTATATTTCAAGTGGTGGTATTAGTGTATGAGGCTACCATCTATAACCCAACTTGCAAGATAGTGATCTTAGTGGATTAGAAGAAAATTATATTAAAAGATAATAGAAGAAAGAAACAAATACTATAGATTTTGAATCAGGAAAATCACAGCTATCACAGTGTCCTCATACCAAATATTTTCCAAGGTAGTCTCTGAAGAATCCTTTCCTAATGAGCATTAGAATCAACAGTTCCCAGAAAATCAGCTAAAGTGCCCTTCTGAGTGATATTCTCACTAAACCATTTTGGTGAACCCTGCTGGCATGATCAACCTTTCCCTCCACAAATGTCCTCCTCTGCTGGGAGCCCTATTTGGATGGATTCTCTTAGCCTCAGTCCTCCAGTGGTTTCATAGATTTTATCAAAGGAAGTCCCCTAGTTTTATTCTTGATTTATCCTCTGATTATACTACTTTCAGAGAGATGTCATCAAAACAGTAATTGCTGAGTTGGAACTGTCTACTATTAACAGTTACTTTCTTCTCTAAATTATCTACATTTCAAATGCTCCAGGGAAAAGATAATATATTGCAAGGGACCTCTCTCTTTAGCCTGCATCAAAATCACCTGGAAAATTTGTTAATACACAGATTGCTAACCCCAATTCCAGAGATTCTGACTTTGTACATCTGGGATGAGGCCTGAAAACTTGCATTTCTTACAAGCGATATTGATGCCACTGGGTCAATGGCTATAGTTTGAAAACCACTGGTACAGTGGAAGGAGTACCAATTTCTGAGGCAGACAAGTTTAAGTCTAAATTGTAACTGCATTACTTACTAGTTGTGTCACATTGAACAAAAGACCTAATGTCTCAAATCCTGTTTCCTTACTAATATTTATTAGAGATGGCAATCAATACCACTTAGGGTCATTGTAGAGATTCTATAAAAGTAGAAACACACACACACACACACACACACACACAATGTTAGCTCAGTATCTGACAAAGTGAAATATTCTATAAATAGTTTCCTTTCTCTTTTTCTCTGGATGAATAATTCATCCTGAAGCCAGCCCGGTTGGTCTCTTAACAAAGAAAGAGCTCCCTCTCCACCCTGGGCAACATTAAAGCCAGTATCAGTGACTCAACCCCAACATAGGTGCTCTTTCTCTTAAATATAGTGCTAGTAATCCTTTCCCAAAGAAATACTGGTTGTTTCTCTAAGAGATGTCAAAGGGCTCCAGCTGCTCCCAATTACTCTTATTAAGTCCTCTGTGAAAATACCCAAACCAAAAAGGTTTCTAAATGACAAATACTGATCATTGGCTATAAACTCAGTTGAAAGTAGATTGTTTAAAAGTTTCTAAATCTTACCCATCTTTGAAAGCCTTCCTAAATAAGTATGCAAAATTAGCTTGGATAGAAAGAAACTCAATCTGTTTAATCTCAGCAAAGGACAATTGTAGGCAAGTCTTTCTGCTAGTTATTTTTTTTTTTCTTTTTGTAAATTGAATCAAGTAAATTGTGTTAACCAACAGAACTGTACCTTCTCCAAACCTTTTTTAGATTTTCAAATTTCCATTCTCAATCTTCATTTGATTTTGTATTGGGTATTAGCATGTAATAACTGAACATCAGGAACAAGAAGCAGTGAGACAAATATAGGGATAAACATCAAGTACCTAAGAAAAAGACACCACTTACTGAGCATTCATCTTCTACAATGCATTAGGCTAAAGCATTTTGCATACACTCTCTTCTTTCATCTTACAGTAATCCTGTGATATGGAAAAATGTTTCATCCCCATTGTATATGTGGTGAAACTGAGGTTTTAAGAAGTAAAGAGGTAAAGCTCACTTAGTAAATGGAAGGTTTGGGATTCAAACTTAGCTCTCTAATAATTTTGCTTTAATCATTTCACCACTCTCTTTCTTGTCATTAACAATGATAAATAACTCCTAAAGAATCCCTTATTTCTAAAGATGCATGCTGGAACATTCAAGGATGAATTAAAACACACATACACACACACTCACACACACACACACACACACGCAAATATGATAAACTAACAATTGCTAAAACTAGGCAAAGAAGATCAGTTGTTTGCTATACTTTTTTCTGTATGTTTTAAAATTTTAATAATCAAAAGTTCGAAGGAAATGAGGCACTCACCAAACTTCCTAAGGTGATAACGTGAAGTTAAGTTCAGAATATGAATGTAAAAATAACAGAAGACAGAATGCAAACAAATATTTCAGAGAAGAAGAGTTCACTGAAGGAATTGAAATTCTTTCAGTGTGCAAGTCTTTTCTTAATTGCCTTATCTTTCACTATTAGCTTCTATACCTCTGTAGCTTTGATTGTCTTAATATCTCCCTACACTCTATTCAGGCACCTCGTAAAAGTTTACTTACTCATTTCAAAAATAAAAATCTAGGGGCCCTAAAAACCCCCAAATATATTTCTCTCTCTCTCTCCTCTCTCTCTCTCTCTCATTCTCTTTCTCCCTCTCTCTTTCTCTCTCTTCTTGCTCTCTCAGATATATAGCTTCATAATTTTCATGTTCTGCCAAATTGATAATTATTTCAGAAAATATAATGAACTTTTATGTCAATCCAAGCTAGCTGCAATTTACAGAATATTATTTCTAAAAAGTAAAGCCAAGTTAAAACAAACAAAAGTAAATGATATTCTATGACATTATTTGAGTTGTAATTTTTCAGTATTGTATTCAAGTTAAAACATTTGAAAAATCAGACTATTCTTATCCAATGCAACCTCTTATTCCTGAAGATCCTGGATTTAAACAGTCAATATTATAATCGACTTAAATGAATGCAAGAAACATCACCCAGAAGGCTTGTACCATAATGATTAATTTTAACACTAAAAACCAGACCTGTCTTTTTCCATATCTATCAACAACATATCTTACATGAAATTGATTTACAAAATACAATAATTCAGCAGAAAATGTTAAATGCCTGTAATTATCCTCTAGGCTGTAGGCCCAGTCATATAATTAGAACCAGAATTGTCTAGTTACAAAAATGTTTAGAGCAACCAAAAGAAATTCAAAAATTCTGAAGACAAAGATCAGCTTGTTTGGGGTGTGTGTGTGTGTGTGTGTGTGTGTGTGTATAAGCTGGTCCTAAAAGAACAGTATGGAATTAAGAAGTTTGAGCTTCTGAAACAGACTACTTATATTCATAATATTGTCTCAAAAGTGATCTATGCTGTTTGGGCAAGTTATTTGCCCTCTGTAAGCCTCAGACTATTCATTGTTAAGTACAATGATAGCAGCTATCATTGTACTTTTAAATGTTATGAGGATAACATTTAAAAACCCACGTAGAATGCATCAAACAGCACCTGTTGATAATTAAGCATTTAATGCATGCTATATATTTTTATTTTCATAACTCTTATTTCTATGCAGGGATATCAGGATATTCCAAACTCAAAGTGTTCAAAACTAAACTCATCTTTATCCTCTCCATATTTACTTCTTTTTCTCTAGTATTTATTCCTATTAACAAGACCATGATCCACTTATTACCTCAAGATTGGAATCTAAAATAAATTTAATTATTTAATAAAAATATTCAATAATTACACTGCATCAATGAGACCTCCTTAATAGCTCTCAAAGTTGCCTTCTTTCCTCCATGTCCTCTAATACTGACTTAATTCATGCCCTCATCAATACTCATCTGTTTACTGCAATAGCTCCTTTATCCCAGTCTTGTTCCCTGCAGTATATTCCCCCTAAGCTTTCCTGATAACAACTCTTTTAGATTATCATTTGACTTTATTTTCAAAATAGACATATAGTGACTTCTTATGAAGAGCCTTCAAGTTTCTATTCAAACATGGCAAATCAAATACATGCAATAATCTCTATTTCTATTTCTTCCTAAAAATTATACTAGTTATCTATGGCTCTGAAATAAATAACCTCAACTTGGAAGCCAGAACAACTATGAACACTTATTATCTCACAGTTGCTATGGATCAGAAACTTGGGTATGTCTTATCTGGGTTGCTGTACCTCAGGGTTTCTTATAAGGCTACAATCAAGGTGTCAGTAGGGACTGCAGTCTGATCTAAAGACTTGAGTGAGGGATGTAATGTGCTACCAAGCTCATGCATGTGGCAGAATTCAGTCCCTCTCAGCTTGGTGAACTGAGTGCCTACATTCTTCAAGGGCTATTGGCCAGAGGCCTCCTTTACTTTTTGCCATGTGGGCTCTTCTGTAGGGCAGCTCACTATATGGAAGCTTGCTACTCTCAGGGCTATCAACAGAGCAAGAGTCAGAGCAAGATAAAAAAGACCAAATCATGATTTTCTGTAACCTAATCTCAGAGATAACATTGTATTACATTAGTCCACACTTCATTAAAAGTGAGTAATTAAGTCCAACCCGCACTCAAGTCCATCTGCACTCAAGGATGGGAGAGGGCATTATACAAGGAGAATACCAAGAATCAGGAATCATTGGGAACTATTTTAGATACTGTCTACGAAACCCTTTAAATTGACAGTAAAAATATAAAACAGGCATTAAACCCCAGGGCAAAGTGAAGTGCAGAAGACAGGAAGTTTAGCAAATAAATGAACTAATGATATACGATTTAATAGCTCAGAGAAAACCTAAACCTTTAAGAGATAAAGCCAAACAGAGGCTAACCAATTCATAAATTCAGAATTTTCTTCAGAAAGCTAGTGGTGAATGGACATCACCAAAATGAGGGATTAAACCAAAAAGGAGAAAATAGAAAATCAAAAAATAACAGACATAATACAAGTCAAAGAAAGGGATTTATTTATTTTTGTTTATTACTCTTTTTTCCTTGAGATGGAGTCTCACTCTGCCACCCAAGTTGGAGTGCAGTGGCACGATCTCGGCTCATTGCAATCTCTGCCTCTTTAGTTCAACTGATTCTCCTGCTTCAGCCTCCCCAGTGGCTGGGACTACAGGCACATGCCACCATGCCCAGCTAATTTTTGTATTTTTAGTAGAGATGGGGTTTCACCATATTGACCAGGATGGTCTCAATCTCTTGACCTCGTGATTTGCCCGCCTCGGACTCCCAAAGTGCTGGGATTACAGGTATAAGCCACTGAGCCCAGCCCAAAGAGAGAAATTTAAAATGACATTTTGTGAAACAAGCTGGAGAGCAAACAACTGAGGCTGTAGCAGAAGAACTGTGTTCTTGGACACTGTCTGCTAGAAGAAAATTAAACAGAGAATATCTGATATGTCTCAACATATTCAGGAGCTATTTTCAATTCTACCATAGAAGTTAGATATAAATTATAAATAGGGTGAACAGAAAGCTAAGCAAATCAAAAAACAAAGTTTATTTACTATATTTACAAAGTAAAATGTAAAATAAAGGGAAAATAATAGTACCTAGCTCACCTATAAAAAAAATCAGCAGTATTTTAAATAAATGTTTAAACAAAAGTTGTACAGTAGGTATATTAGAATTATAAAAGGAAGAAAAGTTGTACATATAAAGAAAGGAGAGCAGAAGAAAGACACATCTTTATCTTCCATTACACACAGCAATGTCTAAAATGTTTTTATTCCTAAATAAAATTTCAGCAAATATTGCAATCCATATAAACACATTGTACAAATCCTCCTGAAATTCATTTGAAACCTAATTCCAAAGACTGTATACTGAATGTAAGGCCACAAAAGCAAAGTTAATTTCAGATAAATCTCAACACAGAATAAATCTCTTAGTTTTTCTGCCATTTACGAAATTCATTTTTAGATGCAGCATACTATACATACAAATTTATATAGGATTTAATAAAAATACAAATAACATTATTATCCTGCAGCAAAAATCACCACAATGACAATATAGATTTAGTTCTTCTCCTCCTGGTTTCCATTTGCTTTGGGTAGAAAAATTGCCAAGGTTTACCTTTAAAAAAATGTGTCATGACTTCGGGCAAATGATATAAACTCATTATGTCTTTATTTCTGAAAGAGTTGGATAATACCTCAAAGTTGAGGAAATATTTTTAATGTGTGACAAAGAAAATTAAAGGTATAAATTTTAAAAAGAAATTTTCTGGCTTGCACAATTTCTGCTCAAAACTGTTGATAGTATTACAGTGATTCTCCTTTATGTGACAATTCACCTTTCTCTTGCAGCTTTTAACATTATTTCTTTGTCTCTAACTTTTGACAATTTGACTATCACGTGTTGTGGTATGGGGCTCTTTGGGTTCATCTTATTTGGTGTCCTATGTGTTTCCTAGATCTGGTTCTCTAATTTCTTTATCAGATTTGGGAAATTTTCTGCCATTACTTCTTTGAATATATTTCTGTCACTTTCTCTTTTTCTATTACTTCTGGCATGCCAATTATGTATGTGTTCTTGATTATACCCCTTAAGCTTTCAAGCTATTTTAACTCTTTCATTCTTTTTGGCTTCTCAGATTGAGAGACATGTCTTCAAATTCACTGATCATCTGCCCTCTTTTAAATAAACATAGTATGTTGTTGAGTGCTTCTATTGAATTTTCAGTTCAGTTATAGCATTCTTCACATCTAATATTTCTCTTTGGTACTGCTTTATACTTTCTATCTCCCTGTCGAAGTTCTCAGCTTGTTCTTACATTGCTGTCTTGACCTCTGTGAGCCTCTTTATAACCATAATTTTGAATATCCTTGGGTAAATCACAAAAGTTTACTACATTTGGGTTGGCTTCTAGAAATTTACCTTGTTCTATCATTTGGAATATATCCTTGTTTCTTCATTTTCCTTGATCTCTGTGTTGCTATCTGTACATTAGATAAGATACCATCTTGTAAGACTGGACTTATGTAGGAGGTTTTCACCAATCCATCCAGCCAGAGATTTTTTTTTTATTGTATTTTGGTCTCTGGTATACATATGCACATCCGGCATCCTGCAGGATTGTTGCATAGGTAATACATGCCATGGTGGTTTGCTGTCTTCATCCCCCCCGCACCTCCCCGCCACCCCGTCGCCTATATCAGGCATTTCTACTGTTGTTATCCCTCCCCATCCTCCCCGCCACCTGCTGTCCCTCCCCTCCCCTCCCCTCCACCTCCCCACCTAGTGCAGTGGATGTTGTTCTCTTTCCTGTGCATCAGTGTTCTCATTGCTCATCACCCACTTATGAGTGAAAACATGCGGTGTTTGGTTTTGTGTTCTTGTGTCAGTTTGCTGAGAATGATGGTTTCTAG
>CAUYLG010013693.1:0-14213 GCA_963573385.1 Cacajao melanocephalus
AAATCCTTTACAGAGAAGCAATTGCTGAGAGATTTCATGACCATCAGGTCTGCCTTACAAGAGCTCCTGAAAGAAGCACTAAATGGCTGGGCTCGGTGTCTCATGCCTGTAATCCCAGCACTTTGGGAGGCCGAGGTGGGCGGATCATGAGGTCAAGAGGTCGAGACCATCCTTACCAACATGGTGAAACCCCATCTCTACTAAAAATACAAAAATTAGCTGGGCATGGTGACACATGCCTGTGGTCCTAGCTACTTGGGAGGCTGAGGTAGAAGAATTGCTTGAACCCAGGAGGTGGAGGTTGCAGTGAGCCAAGATTGCACCACTGCACTCCAGCCTGGTGACAGAGCAAGACTCTGTCTCAAAAAAAAAAAAAAAAGCACTAAACATGGAAAGGAACAACAAGTACCCGCCACTCCAAAAATGTAACAAATGGTAAAGACCATTGACACAATGAAAAAACAGAATCAACTAGCGGGCAAAACAACCTGCTGGCATCAAAATGGAAGGATCATATTCACACATAACAATATTAATCTTACATGTAAATGGGCTAAATGCCCTGATCAAAAGACACAGACTGGCAAATTGGATAAAAAGTCAAATTCCATCAGTGTGCTGTATTCAGGAAACCCACCTCATAGGCCAAAAATAAAGGGATAGAGGAAGATTTACCAAGCAAATGGAGAGCAAAAAAAAAAGCAGGAGTTGCAATCCTAGTCTCTGATAAAATGGAATTTAAATCAACAAAGATCAAAAGAGACAAAGAAGGGCATTACATAATGGTAAAAAGATCAATCCAACAAGAAGAGCTAACTATCCTAAATATATACGCACCCAATACAGGAGCACCCAGATACAGAAAGCAAGTTCTTAACGACCTACAAAAGACTTAGACGCCCACACGATAATAGTGGGAGACTTTAACACTCTGGTGTCAATATTAGACAGATCAACGAGACAGAAAATTATAAAGGATATCCAGGACTTGAACTCAGATCTGGACCAAGCGAACCTAATAGACATCTGCAGAATTCTCCACTCCAAATCCACAGAATATATATTCTTCTCAGGACCACGTCACTCCTACTTTAAAATAGACTACATAATTGGAAGTAAATCACTCCTCAGCAAATGCAAAAGAATAGAAATCATAACTAACAGTCTCTCAGACCACAGTGCAATCAAATTAGAACTCAGGATTAAGAAACTGAGAACCACACAACTTCATGAAAACTGAACAACTGGCTCCTGAATGTCGACTGGAAAAACAATGAAATGAAAGCAGAAATAAAGATGTTCTTCAAAACCAACAAGAATGAAGATGCAATGTACCAGAATCTCTGGGACACAATTAAAGCAGTGTCTCTAGCAATAAATGCCCACATGAGAAGCAAGGAAAGATCTAAAATCGACACCCTATCATCAAAACTGAAAGAGCTAGAGGAACAACATCAAAAAAACTCAAAAGCTAGCAGAAGACAAAAAATAACTAAGATCAGAGCAGAACTGAAGGAGATAGAGACGCAAAAACCTTTCAAAAAATCAAATCCAGAAACTGGTTTTTTGAAAAGATCAACAAAATAGACCGCTACCCAGAATAATAAAAAAGAAAAGAGAGAAGAATCAAATAGATGCAATAAAAAAGGATAAAGGTATATCACCACCAATTCCCTAGAAATACAAACTACCATCAGAGATTACTACAAACAACTCTATACATATAAAGCAGTAAACCTGGAAGAAATGGATAATTTCCTGGACACTTGCACCCTCCCAAGCCTAAACCAGGAAGAAGTTGAAAGCCTGAATAAACCAATAACAAGGGCTGAAGTTGAGGCAGCAATTAATAACTTACCAACCAAAAAAAGTCCAGGTCCAGACGGATTCACACCAAATTCTACCAGACATACAAACAGGAGCTTGTACCACACCTTCTGACATTATTCCAAAGAACACAAAAAGAGGGAATCCTTCCGAGATTATTTTATGCGACCAACATCATCCTGGTACCAAAACCCAGCAGAGACTCAACAAAAAAAGAAAACTTCAGGCCAATATTCATGATGAACATAGATGCAGGAATCTTCAGTAAAATACTGGCAAACTGATTGCAACAGCACATCAAAAAGCTTATCCCTCACAATCAAGTAGACTTCATCCCAGAGATGCAAAGCTGGTTCAACATACACAAGTCTATAAATGTAATCCACCACATAAACAGAACCAAAGACAGAAACCACGTGATTAACTCAATAGATGCAGAGAAGGCCTTCGACAAAATTCAACAGCACTTTATGCTAAAAACTCTCAATAAGCTAGGTATCGATAGAGCGTATCTCAAAATAATAAAAGCTATCTACAACAAACCCACAGCCAATATCATACTGAATGAGCAAAAACTGGAAGCATTCCCTTTGAAAACTGGCACTAGACAAGGATGCCTTTTCTCACCACTCCTATTCGATGTAGTGTTGGAAATTCCAGCCAGAGTAATCAGGCAAGAAAAGGAAATAAAGGATATTCAATTAGGAAAAGAGAAAGTTAAATTGTCTCTATTTGCAGATGACATGATTGTATATTTAGAAGACCCCATCATCTCAGCCCCAAATCTCCTTAAGCTGATAAGCAACTTCAGCAAAGTCTCAGGATACAAAATCAATATGCAGAAATCACAAGCATTCCTATACACCAATAACAGACAAACAGAAAGCCAAATGAAGAGTGAGCTGCCATTCACAATTGCTACAAAGAGAATAAAATACCTAGGAATACAACTAACAAAGGATGTGAAGGACCTCTTCAAGGAGAACTACAAACCACTGCTCAATGAAATAAGAGAGGACACAAACAGATGGAAAAATATTCCATACTCGTGGTTAGAAAGAATCAATATCATGATAATGGCCATACTGTCCAAAGTTTACAGATTCAATGATATCTCTATCAAGCTACCAATGACCTTCTTCACAAAACTGGAAAAAAACCACCTTAAACTTCATATGGAATAAAAAGAGAGCCAGCATAGCCAAGACAATCCTAAGCAAAAAGAACAAATCTGGAAACATCACGCTGCCTGACTTCAAACTATACTACCAGGCTACATTAATTAAAACAGCATGGTACTGGTACCAAAACAGCGATATAGACCAATGGAAAAGAACAGAGGCCTTGGAGGCAACACCATGCATTTACAACCATCTGATCTTTGACAACCCTGACAAAAACAAGCAATGGGGAAAGGATTCCCTATTTAATAAACGGTGTTAGGAAGACTGGCTAACCATGTGCAGAAAGCTGAACAGGACTCCTTCCTGACACCTTACACTAAAATTAACTGCAGATGGATTAAAGGCTTAAACATAAGACCTAACACCACAAAAACTCTAGAAGAAAACCTAGGCAAAACCATTCAGGACATAGGCATAGGCAAGGACTTCATGACTAAAACACCAAGAGCATTGGCAACAAAAGCCAAAATAGACAAATGGGATCTAATTAAACTTCAGAGCTTCTGTATAGCAAAAGAAAAAATCATTAGAATGAACCAACAACCAACAGAATGGGAAAAAATGTTTGTGATCTACCCAACTGACAAAAGGCTAATATCCAGAATCTACAAAGAACTAAAACAGATTTACAAGAAAAAAACAAACAAACCCATTCAAACTTGGGTGAAGGATATGAACAGACATTTTACAAAAGAATACATACATGAGGCCAACAAACATATGAAAAAATGCTCATCATCACTGGTCATTAGAGAAATGCAAATCAAAACCTCATTGCAATACCATCTCATGCCAGTTAGAATGATGATCATCAAAAAATCTGGAGACAACAGATGCTGGAGAGAATATGGAGAAATAGGAACACTTTTACACTGTTGGTGGGAGTGTAAATTAGTTCAACCATTGTGGAAGACAGTGTGGCGATTTCTCAAGGATCTAGAAATAGAAATACCATTTGATCCAGCAATCACATTACTGGATATATACCCAAAGGATTATAAACCATTGTATTATAAAGACACATGCACACGTATGTTCATTGTGGCACTGTTTGCAATAGCAAAGACCTGAAATTAGCCCAAATGCCCATCTATGATAGACTGGACAAGGAAAATGTGGCATACATACATCATGAAATACTATGCAGCCATAAAAAAGGATGAGTTCGTGTCCTTTGTAGGGACATGGATGAATCTGGAAACCATAATTCTCAGCAAACAGACACAAGAACAGAAAATCAAACACCACATGTTGTCACTCATAGGTGGATATTGAACAAATGAGAACACATGGACACAGGGAGGGGAGCATCACACACTGGGGTCTGTTGAGGGGGACTAGAGGAGGGATAGAAGGGGGTGGGGAGGTTTGGGAGAGGTAACATGGGGAGAAATGCTAGATACAGGTGACGGGGGGATGGAGGCAGCAAATCGCCTTGCCATGTACGTACATATGCAACAATCCTGCATGATCTGCACATGTACCCCAGAACCTAAAGTACAATTTAAAAAAAAAAACTTTATTTACAAAAATAAGATGGCTGGCCCACAGGTTGTAGTCTGCTGACCCCTCTTCTAAACATTTTTGTTTTAATTTGGCAAATTTACAAATAATGTTGTGAGAACTTTTCAAATTATATTGTAAAAAATGTATGTTTCAAGACAGATTGTGTAGGCTGGGTGCGGTGGCTTATGCCTGTAATCCCAGCACTTTGGGAGGCCGAGGTGGGTGAATCATGGGGTCAGGAGTTCCAGACCAGCCTGGCCAACATAGTGAAACCCTATCTCTACAAAAAATACGAAAAAAAAAAAATTAGCTGAGCGTGGTGGCAGGCGCCTGTAGTCCCAGCTACTCAGGAGACTGAGGTAGGAGAATCACTTGAACCTGGGAGGTGGAGGTCGCAGTGAGCCGAGATTGCCGCACTGCTCTGCAGCCTGGGCAACAGAGCGAGACTCCATCTCAAAAACAAACAAACAAAAACAAAACCAAGATTGTGTATTTATAGAGTATGTGGTTATTTTATTAAAAGTTATACATACTAAATTATATAAATAAAACTGTGTGTAAACTATACAAAGAAAAAGAAAGAGAAAGAAAGAAAGAAAGAGAGAAAGAAAGAAAGAAGAGAGAAAGAAAGGAAAGAAAGAAAGAGAAAGAAAGAAAGAAAGAAAAGAAAAGAAAGAAAAGAAAAGAAAAGAAAGAGAAAGAAAGGAAAGAAAGAGAGGGGAAGTACTTCTCAATGAAATTTAAGTGAAGACCTCTTTTCCCATCTCAGCTCCTAAGGGGTTTCCCCAGTGCCCGTAAGATACTTGTTTTGGTGGCTGGTCCCTGCCGAGTAATTTCTTAGTTGTTTGGTTGGGATAAAGGAGGTGGGTCTAAATGCATTTCAGAGTGTGGGCTCTTTTTCTCTCCCAGACGGACACATTGGACAGAAAGATTTTTGTTACTGTCCCCATTTTTGGGAAAAGGGATTCAAGAGGCTAAGAAAGCTCTTCAGTATGTTGTCACTGAGAAATTCACACTAGAAAACGTTTACCACACTCGACTTCAAGCAATCCTATATATGTGTGTGTTTTTCTCTTATAATAGCTACATTTTATATGCCAGACTCTGTTCTAGTTCAGCTGATACCTGGGCTTTGTTACTATCTACAGGAACTTTCCTCTCCCTAGATTTCACATTTGATGTTTATCTTAAAATTTTAAATATTTAAAGTACTTTTTACAAATTTGCAAAATTCCATCTTCTCTGTTTATCTGTTATTGTTGATTTTCTTGTTGTAAAAATATAAGTAAAACATATTCTTCATCTATGCACATTTCGAAGCTGAGTTGCAGATTTTTTGGTAAAACTCAGAGTAACACAAGGATGCAAATATTATTAAGTTGTTAAATAGAAACACAAATTATGGTAAATGTGTTCACTAGAATACTGCCCATCATTTGTAATAAACAAATGCCTTATAGACAGAACAAGAAGGTAAAATATCTAAGTATTTATGTTGCATAAAATAAGCCAAACAAATAAAAATAGATACTATATTATTTCACTTTTATACATTCTGATAAATAAAAATGCATCTAAAGTAATCTAATGAAGATCAATAGTTTCCTGGGGAAATGAAAGAAGAAGAGGAGGGGAGAGGAGGAGGAATATAGGAGAACAAGAGGAAATAGAAGAATTCACTTGTCCACTTTCTTGATAATTATGACAGTTTCATCATGTTTATTTATTATACATTTTAAATATGTGAAGTTTATTGTCTTTCAATTCAGCCTCATAAAATGTATTACAAGCAAACAAATGAAAAATTAGACACGGAAGGAGTAATAAAAAGGTTGAAAAGTATGTTAAATGTCAGAACTACTTGAAAATTAATGTGCTAAACCCTAATTTTCTCCATATTTTTGGGTGAGTACTGGAGTGGGGCAACACCACACATGCTCTTATTGCAGAAACTGGGTTCTGAAAACAGCACTAGGTGTGTCCAGCTTTGTCCTGGAGTTGTTTTAGGGAGCAGTCACAGCCGGTGATGAGGAGCACAGGGCCAGATACCGGGGTTCACTCATCCCAGACATGAGCTCCTACATACATACAGAGCCCCTCTATGTGTGGGTTCACTTCCAGTTCTGTAAATGGAGAAAATATTGAATCCTACCGAACATAATTTACACAAATATTTAAACATGAAATAGGATGATCAGGGCAAAGTGTTTGTCACAGCAGAATTTCATGAGTCAGCATATGTTCCAAATACCATCATTGTCAGCAAAATCCTGCAGGGCACCATCTTCATATCTGGGCACAGCCTCCTCCTCACGCGTCCCACCCTAGAACTTGCTATATAGTAGGAGACATGCAAATAGGGCCCCCCGTGTACTGATGAAAACCAGCCCAGCCCTGACCCTGCAGCTCTGAGAGAGGAGCCTTAGCCCTGGGATTCCAAGGCAATTCAAACTTGGTGATCAGCACAAGAGGACTCAGCATGGAGTGGGGCCTGAGCTGGGTTTTCCTTGCTGCAATTTTAGAAGGTGATTCATGGAAAAGAAGAGAGACTGAGTGTGTGTGGACATGAGTGAGAGAAACAGTGGATGTGTGTGGCAGTTTCTGACCAGGGTGTCTCTGTGTTTGCAGGTGTCCAGGGTGAGGTGCAGCTGGTGGAGTCCGGGGGAGGCTTGGTTCAGCCCGGGGGGTCCCTGAGACTCTCCTGTGCGGCCTCTGGATTCACCTTCAGCAGCTATGCCATGCACTGGGTCCGCCAGGCTCCAGGGAAGGGTTTGGAGTGGGTCTCAGCCATTAGTTATGATGGTGGTAGCACATACTACGCGGACTCCGTCAAGGGCAGATTCACCATCTCCAGAGACAACGCCAAGAACTCGCTGTATCTGCAAATGAGCAGCCTGAGAGCCGAGGACACGGCCGTGTATGACTGTGCGAGAGGCACCGTGAGGGGAGCTCAGCGCGGGCCCAGACACAAACCTCCTGCAGGGGCGCCTGGAACCAGCAGGGGGCGCGCGGGATACACGGAGGACGGGCCGCCCAGGGCAGGTGCAGGGGGAGGGTCCCCTTTCTCAGCTGCAGGTGCTGGGTTTTTTTGTTTGTTTGTTTGTTTGTTTTGTTTTTCAGGACTCTGGAACCTTACGAGGTTGTGATATTTTATTATGATTATTTATCATATATTTTTATTGGCCTCTGTGTTTTACTAATTTTTGCATTTATGTGTAGGGATATTTTTTAAAAACATAACTTCAAGAAATCATTCTTCTTAATAACTTGCACTTATTCTTCTAGAGTGTTATTAAAGTCTGTTGATATCGGCAACTACACAGCTATGGGGACGTTAATTTACATCCATAGACAGATGTGTAAATACACAAACCTATGCATACATGTGTATCTGTTTGTACTTAACATTATAATAAATGAATTCTAAAACACGTCCTAAAGAATTAAACTTAATGATGAACTACATGTAAATTTCAGTAATCCATAATTGATTTCAATTATTCTCTATGGTTTACATAAATAGATGTCTATTTGTAAGCTTTAACATAGTGTATTGGTCATTTAAAAATAGCCAAGAACAAATTTCAAATATTCTTGTCACCAAACAATGATAAGAATTTTAGGATTTCATGTAATATATATGTCAATTAGCTCAATTCAATTGTTTCATATTGCATTCATAAATTAAATCATAACTTAGCTTTGTACCCCATAAATATATGGAGTACAACCAAAATTTCTCAATTTTCAATGAAATTTTAATTATATGTATCTTAATCTGATGCCTCTCCTTGGATTAGTGCAGCTCCTCAGCATTACAGAGCTGTTAAGATTTCTCAACATGCTGTTGTACCAGATATGCACAAAACACTTAGTTTCATTATGCTTTGCTTTAATATTTCAAAACAACACAATGGTAATAATTTTAACAATAAACCTATTGCAACCTACTATACATGAGACCTTTCTATGCTTCAAGGTTTCTTCTCAGGAATTCATATGTAATACATATTTTCAATTTTTTTCTGACATGGAATGCTGATGTCTCTTTATTACAGATAATGCTTTTAATTTATCTCTTAAAATTAATTTTTCCAAACCTCCACTCACAACCAGGGTATTATGAGTACTTTCAGGTGTAGTAGCTGGACCAGCATTGAGAGTACATTCCATTTAGTTCACGTACTCTCAAACATCTTTTTTTCTTTAGAAGTTGTTCTCACTTGTATTACCACACAAAATATTAGTAATTTATACTAATGACACAGGTTAAAATACTGTATAAATAATTTAACAACATTTAATTTAAAAATACATGTTCCACGTCTTGCCTATTTTTTTCTTCTCTATGAAATGTACACTTATTAAGTTTCAGATGTTACCCTTATCTTTTTAATTTCTGGGATTTAATTTTAATAAGTATACTTGAATGCATTTTATTAATTCATATAATAATGTTCATATTTTGGATAGGATTTTAATATTAATTGTATTATTTACTGAATTTTAAACTATTTTACACTTTTTTATTTTTGGTTTTCATGAGATAAAATTTACCTATAAGAAGAAATGTGGAGATGTGAAATGTGTCACTACAGACTTTCTGGCAAATGTGAATACCCTTGTTCCCAACACCTAAGGCAACCTGAAGAGCAAGTCCATCCCTCAAACACGGTCTTTCACTGTGCCTGCAGTCAACACCTATACGGGGAATGTTTGGGTTTCTGACACTGTAGATTCAGTTTTTCTGATTTGAACTTCATACGTATGGAATCAAACATTATGGAGCTTTTCTTTTGGTAAGAGGCTACTTTTGCTATTTTTGAGGTTTATTCATGCTATTTAATGTCTAAAATTGGAACATCATGTTGTCATTTATTCAACTAATTGACTGACTCTAATATGAAACCTCAAATTTTTTATGTATATATGCAGAGAGAGAGAGAGGAGGGAGTTTTTATATCTGAGTCAGTCCATTAAGTAAATAAGTGACTACACTTTTATTTATTTTCCTGTTGATGGACTTTAAATTTCTTTCCAGTTTATGAATATTACAAGCAAAGCTGTTATGAATATCTTAGTGTAAGTTTTCCTATGTTGTCTCACTTTAATTGAGAACATATGAAGTATGTATTTCTTTAGTATAAGAGTAGGTTTAAGATTTTTTTCAGTTTTGTTGAGGTATAATTGGAAGGTTTTTTAAACATATATATTTAAGTTACACCACGTGATGTTTTGATATTGTATTAGCCCATTCTCACACACTGCTATAAAGAAATGCCTGAGACTGAGTGATTTGAAAAGAAAAGTGATGTTTAATTGACTAACAGTTCTGCAGGCTGTACAGGAACTGTAGCGGCTTCTCCTTCTGTGGAGAATCAGGAAAGTTAGAATCATGGCAGAAGACAAAGGGAGCAGCCACATCACATGGCCAGAGCAGGAGCCACAGGAAGGCGGGGGGTCCCCACACTGTTAGACAACCAGATATTGTGAGAACTCATGCACTGTCATGAGAGCAGCACCAGGAGTTGTTGCTAAACCGTCCATGAAACACCCACACTATGGCCCAGTCACCTCCCACTAGGTCCCACCTTCAGGATTGAGGATTATAACACATGAGAATTGGGCCAGGACACAGATCCAAACTGTATCAGACACAGACTGTAAAATGCTCATCATGGTCAGGGTAATTTGTATATCTATCTTCTAACAGAGCTACATTTTATCTTTTATGTACGCTGTGCGTGAATGTGTGTGTGTGTGTGTCTGATGAGAATACCTAAGAGCTACGCTTTTATCAAAACATCACTTTTGCAATTCAGTATTAAATACAGGATCATTGCCGTATATTAGATCTCCAGAACTCATTCCACCTGCACAACTGAGACTCTGTACCGTTTGACCAACATCATCCAATTTTACTCTCCTCCCTGGTCCTGGGACCCACTAGTCAACAATCTGCTTTTAAGAGCTTGCATATTTTTGATTCCACACATAAATGAGATCATGAAGCATTTCTCTTTCTGCATCTGGCTTGTTCTACTTAGCATCCTGTCCTTCAGGCCCATTCATGTTGTTATGAAGTGTCAAAATTTCCTTCTTTCAAAGCAAAATAAAATTCAGTTTGATGAATACACATTTTCTTTATTCATTCATCAATCTATGGTCATTAAATTATTTGACAAATCTATAGTATTATAAATATTCTTGAAATAAACCTGTTTGACATAATTTTATTTTATTTGAATATGTAACAAAAAGTGGGATCATCAAATCATATGATAGCTTTATTTTTTAATTTATTGAGTAACCAATCCTACCACACTATATAAGAATCCCCTTTTCACCACATTCTTGCCAACATTTCTTATCTTTTACCTTGCTGATAATAGCCATTTTAAGTGGTGTGAGGTGTTATCTCATTTTGCTTTTGATTTGAATTCCTCTGATAAATAATAATGTTGAGAACCCTTTTATGCTTTATTTTTCATATATGTGTATTCTGAAAAAAATATATCCAGGTTTTTGCCCTCTTTTATCAGGTCGTTTGTTATTTGCTACTGAGTTGTATGGGTTATTTTTATACATATGAATAGACCTTGTTGTCGAATATATGATGGCAAGTGGTTTTTTTCCTGTGCTTGCATTTGGTATTAAATTTAAATCATTTCTGAATCGATGACAGGAAGTTTTTTTGCATGTTGTCTATGAGTTTATGGTTTCAGGTTATGTTCATTTTTAGGTGATTTTGTATATGGTGTTAGAGAAGGCCTAATTTTATTTGTTTTGCATATGGATTTTCCGTTTTTACATCATTTATTGAGGAGACTCTTCTTTCTTCACTGCATGTTCTTGGCATTCTGTTCTGGAAGACTCATAATTAAAAAAAGAAGCATCAGATGAGTATTTCTGATGAACATAGGCCTAAAAGTTCTCAACAAAATACTAGTAAATAGAATCCAGAAACATTTTTAATTGTAATACATTATGATCAAGCGGGCTTTAACCCTGGAAGGCAAGGTTCACTCAACATCCAAAAATCAAGCAAAAACTGTAGATTATCTCAGTAGATGCTGAGAAAGCTTTTGACAGGATCCAACGTACACTCATAATTAAAACTCACAATTATACCTCAAAATCATAAGAGCCAACTCTGATAAACCCACAGTCAACATTATACTAAATGAGCAGAAGCTTAAACCCCTTGAGAACTGAAACGAGGCAAGGACGCCCCCTCTCACCACTCTCATTGAACCTAGTACTGAAAATCCTAGTCAGACTGGCCAGGCAACAGGGAAAACAAAGGCAGCTGACATGGTTTGATTTACATCCCCACCCAAATTTCATGTCAAATTGTAATTCCAAGTGTGGGAGTTGGGGCCTGGTTAAAGGTGATTAGATCATGGGATGAGTCCCCTTCTCTTGTGCTGTTCTCATGACGGAGCCTTCAGGAAATCTGGTTTCAATGTACACGGCACCTCCCTCCTCTCTCCTCCTCCTGCTCCAGCCGTGTCAGACATGATGCTTCCCTTTCCGTCATGATTGTCGGGTTCCTGAGGCCTCCCCAGCCACGCTTCCTGTACAGCCTGCAGAACCATGAGATAATTAAAAATCTTTATACATTACCCAGTCTCAGGTGTTCCTTTACAGTGTGCAATGGAATAATACAGCATCCAAATAGGGGAAGAAGTCAATATATCAGTCCAAACTGATCACATAATTCTAAACCTAGAAAATCCTAAAGACCAAGTCAAAAGAATTCTTGAATAAATAAACAATTTTGGTAGTGTTAGGACACATAATCAATATTCAAAAATCCCTAGTATTTCTATACTCCAATCACATGCAAGCTGAGAGTAAAATCAAGAACACAATCCTATCCCACTTATAATAGTCTCACATACACACAAAATGAAATGCCTGGTAATACGGGTAACAAACAAGGTGGAAGATCTCTACAAGGAGAACTACAAAACACAGCAGCTGTAAATCATAAATGACACAAAAAATGGGAAAACATGTCATGTTCATGGATTGAAAGAATCAATATTGTAAAAATTGTCATACTGCCCAAAGCGATTTACAGATTCAATACTATTTACATAAAACCATCACCATCATTCTTCACAGAATTAGAAAAAAATCTATTCTAAAATTTAAATCAAACCAAAAGATATCCTGAATAACCAAAGCAATCCTAAGCAGAAAGAACAATCCCAGAGGCATCGTGATACCAGAGTTTGAACTACACCATCATGTCATGGTAACAAAAATAGCCCGGTACTCGTGCAAGAGCAGACGTGCAGAAAAATGAAACAAAGTAGAAAACAGAAGAATGCTGCACCCCTGCAACCATCTGATATTTGATAAGGCTGACACAAGCAATGGGGAAAGAATTCTATTCACTACACAGTGCTTGGGTAACTGGATTCCAGCAGATATGCTGAATGCAAGAGTGATGGTGGCTGAGTAGTTTCTACCTAGATTTCAGAAGATGTGTATAGAGAACACTCTGTGCCAGGAAGAAGCCTGCTGCAGGAGTAGAGGCACCACAGACAACCTCTATTAAGGCAGTGGCAAAGATGGGGTTGGAGCCCCCATTCAGAGTCCCCACTAGAGCACTTCATAGAGGAGCTGTGGGAATGCGGCCATAACCCTTAAGGGCCAAGTATGGTAGAACCAAATGCAGCTTGCACTCTCAGCCTGGACAATGTTCTCGTCCTCGGCTATAACCTGTGAAAGCAGCCACATAGGCTGTGCCCAGCTATAGGGGTGAGATGCCTGAGGTTTGGGGGACCCCCTTTGTTCCAGTGTGCCCTGACAGAAACACATGAAGTCAACAGAGTGTTTTGTAGCTTTAAGATTTAAGATCTGCCCCGCTGGGCTTTAAGTGTGTGTGTGGAGCCTATTAGCCATTCCTTTGGGCAATTTATTCCTTTTGTATTGACAATATGTACCCAATGTCTGTGTCACTGTTGCCCCTTGGAAGTAAGTAACTCTTTAAGACATTTTTCAAACTCACAACTGGAGGAAAATTGCGTTAAGACTCAAATGAGTCTTTTGAATTTTCAGGGACTAAGTTAAGACTTTTGGAAACTGTTTTTTAAAAAAGTTGATTTTGTAATCTAAGGAAGACATAAGATCAGGGGGCACACGAGTGCAATGATATGGTTTAGATGTTTTCCCCTCCAAATCTCATGGAGAGATGTGATTTACAACGTTGGAGATGGGCCTACTGGGGATAGATTTTTCAGGAATGGCTTGGTGTGCACACCATGGTAATTAGTGAAGTATTTATGTATTAGCTACCGTGAGAACTGATTATTCAAAAGAGTCTGGCAACCCTCCTACCCTCTCACGTCCCCCCTTCACCATGTGACAGGCTGCTCCCCCTGTGCCTTCCACCATGATTGTCAGCTTCCTGAGGCCCTCACAAGCAGCAGATGCTGTTGCCGTACTTCTCACAGAGCCTGCACAGGTGAGCACATGTGAAATCACATGTTTTCCTTTGGAGACATGGTCTTGCTTTGTCATCCAGGCTGGAGCTCAGTGGTAAGATCACAGCTCTCTGCACCCTCAGATCCTGGGTCTCCAGCAATCCTCCTCCCTCTTCCCTGGGTAGCTGGGACCACAGGTGTGCATCACCAAGCTCGGCTTCAGTGCTTATTCAACTGCACACATCAATTATGCAATATT
>CAUYLG010013694.1:0-36941 GCA_963573385.1 Cacajao melanocephalus
GACATAAAAAGCACTAATGATAAGACAAGGTTGATAAATCATTATCCATTGAAATCAAGAACTTCTGTTTATTAAAAGATGCCATTAGAAAAGTGAAATTGTCAAAATCTCCTTAAGCTGATAAGCAACTTCAGCAAAGTCCAGGATACAAAATCTATTTATATAAATTTCTGAAGAAACTTCAGCCCCTCTATCATTGCTTTGTTCACATAACATGTACATATTAGACATCTCTCTAAGTCAATTTCAATAGAACAAATTTGTTCTGTTAATGGTTGCATTTGATGGTTTGACTGGGCCTAATTTTTGTAACCATTAGCCTACTAATGAACATTAATATTGTTTCAAGAATTTATGATACAAACATAATGTTGATAAACATCCTAATATGCTAATCCTTACATTTTGTTGATTTTTATTTTTCTTGGGTCTAAATTGATTCATTGATGAGTATATTATTTTATTTATTATTTATTATTTATAAACTAAAATAAATACTGACAGATTATATTTCAAGAAGGTTGTGACAATTTATATTCTCACTAGCCAGCAATATTTTTGCTATATATATTTTTTAATTTCAGTCAAACCGATAGTTGTAAATGAATATAGTGTGGTTATTCTAAGTTGCATTTCTCTACTTTGGGGAAAGGCAGGCATGTTCAGCATAAGTTTTATTTCTTTGCTTATTATCATTTGAAATCTTGTACACAATATCTTCTGGTTTCTTCTTAATGTAGATTTATTTTATCCATATAGATACTTTTTTGTTCTTTTTATTCCTTCAATTACAAGAAAGCACTTAACATGCAGTATGTTATATATGATTTTCTACCACATTTTTCTTTAATGTTTTAATAAAAATTAAATAAATTATAGCATATAAATGTAGGTTCTTTTTTTTACTGTTGTAAAATATTTTGTTATAGTCATACATCAGACTTTTAAAAAGATGCCTCTAATATTTACTCATTTAAGATAATCTTTGGTTTACATTTTCCATACATACCCTTAATAGAAAGTTTTATTCTAGCTGTAAATCAGTATGTAAATGTTAACATTAATTTATTTAGAGTTTTATCAGTTCTTCAAGTATTAAGATAATGTATTTTTGATTAAGAATGTATATATCATATTTTATGTTTATGGATTATTTTATCATTAAACCATTTGTAGTCTCCTTGGTAAATCTCCTTTGGTTAAAACATAATTTGGTCGTATAAGCACTGGATTTATATATTTATTATTTGTTATGAATTTTCATAATTTAATTAATGAGACAGAACTATGATTTTCCTTTCCTGCAGTATCTTTGACTACTTTTGTTATATGGATTATGTTGATCTTATCAAATGATTTGGGAAATTGTATTTTTCAAAGTGCAGTGAGAAAAAAAGACATTTAAATATTTTAAGCAGAGAGATATTTAACTCAGAAACTTGGCCACAAAAGATTAGTAAAACTGGAGTAACGAACTGAAGGGTGACATTGGGAAATATTTAAAAGTTAGAATTTGAAATGTACTAACCAGCATCAGAAAGCTTCTATCATCTGTAAGCTTAGGCCTTCAAACACAAACACAACGTTCATAATATTGGAGAAGTTAAGACTGCTATTAGCCCTTTATCTTCATTTCCCAAGAATAATTCAGGAACCCATATACCTGCTACAGCTGCTAAAACACTTAGAGATACTTCTGGCAGCAAACAATTGACCACCGTTTATTTGGGAGCCCACAATTACATATGTTGCTATGGAAAGTGTTGTCAAAAGCATTCTGATATTCAGGAGTGTCTCCCATTGCCAGAACCTAAGCACATGGCTGCGAGTAAGGAAGCTTGAGAAATGTAGTTTGCAGTTATCCAGCCCTTGTGATACAAAATGAGAACTAAAACAAAGCTGACTAGCAAGCAATCAAATAACTGGCACTGAGTATATTTCCCTTGTTCTGTTCTCTGAAATAGTTTTTATAGGTTTGGAAGGATCTGTTCTTGGAAATCTTTCTTGTTCTGATGTCTTCATTATTGAAATAATTTTAACTACTTTCATTTTTTTACAGTTTTAGGACTCTACTGATTTCTTTCCATCCCTCCCTCCCTCCCTCCCTTCCTTCCTTTTTTTGATGAAGTCTTGCTCTGTCACCCAGGCTAGTGTGCAGTGGTGCGTTCTCAGCTCACTGCAACCTCCACCTCCTGGGTTCACATGATTCTCCTGCTTCTGCCTCCTGAGTAGCTGGGATTACAGGAGCTCGGCCAATATTTTTATTTTTAGTAGAGATGGGGTTTCATCATTTTGGCCAGGCTGGTCTTGAACTCCTGACCTCATGATCCACCCTCCTCAGCCTCCCAAAGTGCTGGGATTACAGGCATGAGCCACCAGGCTCTGCTGATTTAAACTAAATTTTTAAACTGTTGGTCTCAGCCTGTGATAGTATTCTTTTAACACTTTAATTACTGTTTTTTTCTTGTCATGTCCTTTTTTCAATTATAATATTTACTTGTGCCTGTATTACTTTTTTCTTTGATCAATATAATCAGATATGATCTATTTTCATCAGTATTTCAAATAACTAACACTTGCCTTTGTTCATTTCCTTTCGTGTGTTTTTATATTGTGTGTGTTGTCCATTGAATTTTCATGATGACATTATCTTATTGTTGCTTAGCACATTAATTGTTGTATTATCTTTCTATTTTAATTCAATATTTTATTGGAAAATAAGGTTGCTGAAATTTGTCAAATACCCATTGTAAGCATCCCTTCTTCTAACAATGGGCACTTTTTCTTATAATGATGTGACTTGCTATATTTATATAATCTCAATATTAAACCATCCTTGCATTATTGGAATAAATTCACAACTTGATCATTGTATGTATTATTTAACATATTGCTGTAGTCATTATGCCAGTTTGTTACTTAAAATTTCTGCAAATTATCAGTGTGTTTTCTCTTTTATTCTACATTATTCATATAAAGATCATGTTTGATGCATAAAATAAAGTAGGGGGAACTTTCTGGGGTTCCATTTTCTACAAAGTTTAAATAGCACCAAAATTATCTGATGAGTCTTTAAAATGTGTAATCACCATTTGTGTCTTTTACAATGTTAGCAATTCAGTCACTTTTTTTATAGGTTTTATTATAGTTAGTGTACTCAAGATATTCATATTCTTGAGCCCATTTTATTCTTTTCTATTTACTTTGAATATTAACTGTTTCAATAAATTATATTCTCAAATATATTTTCATAGCGTCACATACAATATTCTCATAATGTCATAAAATTCTTCTGTATCTGAGATTATGTATCATTTCCCTTCCATAATTTTTAAAAATTATTTTTTAACTCAGACATGTTGTTAATTATAAAAAATGAATTATTTTATCAATATTTTGAAATAACTGCCTTTTAGACTTATTTAATGTTTCTACCATTTTCCATGTTTTAAAATTTTTATGTTATTTCCTTTTATACTTTTTGCTATATAACCAACATCAGTCACCTTAACTTCCTTTTATTACATTTCTTTATTTTCTTAAGATGAATTTTTTTTTGTCTTAGAACTTTCCTTTTAAACAGTGATGGCAATTAAAACTATACATTTTTCTTAATTACAGCTTTTACTATGTTCCAAAGGTTATTTGAGAAGAATATTCTTTCCACTAATTTTTAATGGTTAATATAAATTTAAAGTCTCTTTTAATCCAGTGATTGTATGGCTATATCTTACTTAGATTTGAAGTAGTAAGAAGTTTCAGTAAACTTTTCTAATTTTATTTTTATTTATTTAGAATAAGTTGTTGGAAAATTTCTGCTTTATATTATTTTATTTTCTGTTTACTCTGTTAAGATTTCCTTTCTGGGTAAATTCTAATTTTTTAAAATAAGTTTATTGATAATGTTATTCTGTTTCTTCTACTTCTTGCCATTTTTTTCTCAGTAAAAGAAATATAAAATTACTATTTTTATATTTTTTAAATCAACTTCATTATTTATTTCTCATAGTTTTGCTTCAGATAGTAAGCAGTATTCTGACTATTGGGTACTTGGCTTAGTACCTGGGTGACAAAATAATCTGTATAACAAAGGTTCATGAGATGGGTTTACTCATGTCACAAATCAAAGCATGTATTCCTGAAGCTAAACTATAAGTTAAAAAGAAGAAGCTAGTATTTTGTTTGGTGAGGAAAATTTTATTGTTTTACTTTTATTCTAAATTGTTCCTTACATCATTAAACAATGCTGTCATTTATCCCATTTAGCACTTCAAATTTACATTTGACCTTATTTGGTATTAAGAGGTAATCGGTTAGGGTGAGATGTATGTAGGACTGCCAACCACTGACTGCCCTTTCCATAATAAGTCACATGGTTATCATTTCATATGACAAATCATTAAGATTGTTGCTCTAGTATATGGTGATTACAGGATGCTCAGAGATCCTTGGCAGTTGCCAAGACCGTGTCTTAGTCACATTTCCTCTATTTCTCACTATTTCTTTTCATGCAGCACATTTCAGTTCAAAGCCAATTGTATCTATTTCTTAGTTTCATGATTACTAGATGCAAAATATAGATGACATGATCAGTGAAAATATTCCCCTGAGCCCAGAGATCTATATGGAAAATGACTAAGTATTAATAAATGGAAACACACTCTTGTAATAACAAGTCCTTTCTCTTCCTAAAAATAAATTTAAATATCTCTATTTATATTTAAATTAGCACATATTAAAATGAATATTATGAGGTAGAATAACCAGAACATTGTGAGTTGCACAAATCATGTTTTCTATGTCATTTCAAGTATATTAACTCAAAATCTAACAAATGAATTTTTTCCTCTAGCACCTCAGTGATGAACTAATCTATTAAAAAAGGCAACATCTGCTAGAGCTGTAAAACAAATGAAAAATTAATTAAGTATTTGAAGGTCTTTTTTGAGACAATGGAGTTTAGTCAAGTCTTAAATCCTCTTACAGCTTAAACTGTGTGTTCAGTCTGGAAAAGATCTTTCTTTGTTTCCTGATCATTATGTTTTCAGATTATTTTCTTCATCTTGGCTGGCCTGGAAGTTTTGGTTGGAGGAGCTGCAATGTCCTTCATTAAATAATAAATGCTACCTCAGCATTGAAAAACTAGTTAATAACTTTTTGATTCTTAAAGCCTGCATTACTAAAATAGCTTGTGAAAAATACTTTCTTTTACATTCAATAAGTGTTTGTATCTATTTTGTCCCTTACTTATGTCCATTTTTTTAAACCTTCTTTTGTCTTTCTCTTGGTTTACTTAATTACAATGTATTCTCACGTCAAGATAGGTCCTAATGCAAAAGTATTTTTTCAAAATATGTGTACTAAATTTTTAATCATCAGATAATATGAAAGTTTCAGTATTACATAAATAAAGCTATAGTTTCTGCCCTCTAGGAAGGTTTGCACAACAAAATTTAATATAAATGTAATGTACTGAACAGTGTGATGAAGTTTTGTAAAGTATGTGGAGTGTATTAGTCTACTCTCACTCTGCTGATAAAACATACCCAAGACTGGGCAATTTGCAAAGAAAGAGGTTTAATGGACTCAGTTCCACGTGGCTAGGGAGGCCTCACAGTCACGGTGGAAGGTAAAAGTCACGTCTTACATGGCAGCAGACAACAGAGAAACGAGAGCACCAAGGGATAGGAGTTTTCCCCTTAGGAAACCATCAGATGTCATGAGACTTATACACTACCGTGAGAACAGTATGGGGAAAATTGCTCCCATGATTTAATTATCTCCCACCAGGTCCCTAACACACACGTGGGGATTATGGGAGCTACAATACATGATGAGATGTAGATGGGGACACAGCCAAACCATATCCTGGAAGCTTTTTCTCTTGAGGGTCATTTAACTCATTTGTGGAATATAAGGAAGGTTTTTATGAGGAAAAGTCTCTTAATATCTGTTTAAATGATAAGCAGAAATTAATTATTTAGAGTGGGTAGGAGGTATTCCACAGAGTAAAAGAGCCTGCACAAACATGTGTGTTGTAAGTGCTATAACACATTTTGAATATCAAATTATTTTACATAATTAGACATAAAGTTACTCTAATACACTGATGGCAAAAAGAAGAATAGAGGAGAAGTGGCAGAAGAGGGAAGAGAGAGTGAGAACAGTGGTAGTTAACTACTCTGATATTTTTGGTCTATTTGTTCTAATATCTTACATATATATTAGTTTGCTAGAACTGTATTAACAAAATACTACATTTACTGGGTTGCTTAAGCAACATAGATGTATTGCTTTATAATTCTGGAACCCCAAAGTCTAAGATCAAGGTGTGGGCGAAATTGGTTTCTTCAGAGAGCTGTTAGGAAAAAACCTGTACTTACTGGCCTCTCGGGCTTAAAGACAGCTGCTTTTCCCAGTGTCTAAAATCATTTTCCTTCCTATAAAAGTCATCTCTTCTTTTTTTAGACGAAGTCTCGCTCTGTCACCAGACTGGAATGCAGTAGCGCAATCATGGCTCACTGCAACCTCCATCTCCGAGGTTCAAGCAATTCTCCTGTCTCAGACTCCTGGAGTGGCTAGGACTACAGTTGCCTGCCACCACTCCAAGCTAATATTTGTATTTTTAGTAGAGAGGAGGTTTCACCATGTGTGCTAGGATGGTCTCCATCTCTTAACCTCGTGATCTGCCTGCCTTGACTTCCCAAAGTGCTGGGATTAAGGGGGAGCCACCACACCCTGCTAAAGTCATCCATTTTTATATGAGCACCAGTCCTACTGGATTAAGACCCCCCCGCCAGTGACCTCACTCTAAGGTGATTGCCTTGTAAAGAGTATATATCCAAATCAGGTTACATTCTGAGGTTATTAGGACTTCTACATACAAATTTGGAGGGGACAGAGTTCAGCCCAGAACGATTTAATTGAGGTCAAACTACATTTTGTCATGTTGTGCTTTTATGAAACATTATAATGAGATTTTTTTTTGTATTTTAACAGATCTCCAAGTGAAAAGATCAAAAATATATTTTTAATAAAAAGTTTATGATGAATTAAGTGAAACAAGCATGTTTTAGAATAGTATGATGCCAATCAAAAAAAGCTTGCAAATATAATTTTGTGTACATATGCTTGTGTGTATATATACAACCCCTCTTTTTAAGTGCCTTTGTGTATGTGTGTGTGTGTGTGTGTGTGTGTGTGTATGTGTTTATAGAACTAGGGTAAAACAAGATTGGGTAAAGAGCCTATGTGTGAACATGTGTGTGATGATTCTGGCACTGGATGGCTTAGAGGGCAATTCCCACAAAGTTGGAAGAAGTAATTATATTTTTCTCATGAGTTTATTCCCACCTCCAATGGGATAACAAAGTAGGGTGGAGGGAGGATAGAGGATAAAGCAAGGATCTTCCTCCTCTCTTCTCCAGGATTTTCTGTGTTATTTGGCTTTGGAAACTAAAGGATGACCTATGTAAGAGTTTGTCCTTAGTCCACCTTCAATACTTATAAAATTAATTACAGATATTTATACTTGGTCTTGGACATGGGTTTTTACTAAAGTTTAATTTACAACCCTTTTTGTCTCTTTTGGTTTATTTTATATTTTAATGGATATATCATTTTAGCTTTCCTTAAGGTATGCTACAATGATGAACAACCCTCAAATTTTAGTAACTTACACTATAAAGGTCAATGTCTTACTACTGTTAAATAGTTCCATGTTCCTGTGACTCAGATTCATACTGTTTTCATTTAAAGAGCCAGGCCAGGCCAGGCATGATGGCTCACACCTGTAATTCCAGAGCTTTGGGAGGCCAAGATGAGAGAATTGCTTGAGCCAGGAGTTTGAGACCAGCCCAGGCAACATTGTGAGGCTCTACTTCTACAAAATGATTTTTAAAAATAGGCAGGGCACAGTAGCTCATGCCTGCAATCCCAACACTTTGGGAGGCTGAGGAGGGCAGATCACAAGGCGTTTGAGACCAGCCTGGCCAGTATGATGAAACCACATCTCTACTAAAAATACAAAATTTAGCCAGGCATGAGCAGCCACCTGTAGTCCCAGCTACTCGGGAGGCTGAGGCAGGAGAATTGCTTGAACCCACGAGGCAGAAGTTGCAGTTAGCCAAGATCACGCCACTGCACTCTAGAATGGGCAACAGAGTGAGGCACAGTCTCAAAAAATAAATAAAATAAAATGAAATAAAATTTAAAAAATAGCTGAATGCTGTGCAGCCATAAAAAAAGAATGAGATCATGTCCTTTGGAGGAACATGAATGGAGCTGGAGACCATTACTCTTAGCAAACTAGTTCAGGAACAGAAAACAAAATATCACGTTCTCACTTACAGGTGGGAGCAAAATGAGGAGAGCACATGGGTAAATAGAGGGAAACAACACACACTGGGCCTGTTGGAGGGTGGAGGGTGGAGGGTGGGAGGAGAGAGGGGATCAGGAAAAATAATTAATGAGTACTAGGCTTAATATCTGGGTGATGAAATAATCTGTACACCAAACCCCATGACACAAGCTTACCTATGTAACAAACCTGCACATGTACCCCTGAACTTAAAAGTTTAAAAAAATTAGCCGAGCTTGCCGGTGTGCACTTGTAGACCTAGCTACTGGGAAGGCTGACGTGGGAGGATTATGTGAACACAGGAATTTGAGATTACAGTGAGCTTTGATCACATCACTGCACTCTACCCTGGGTGACAGAGCAAGATTCTATCTCTAAAACATTAAATATCAAATCAAATCAAAATGGCCAGGCTGAAGGAGCAGTCCACTTCTGGACATGTCATTCTTATGGAAGAAGGAAGAGATAAAGGGAAAAAAAGGTGAAAGAAGGTAGAGTGAAGGAGAGAGAGATAGTGAGAGAGAAAAAGAGAACAGACCATTGTGATGCTCTTAAAGGTCTCAGGCAAATTTCCCACCAGTTCCACCTATATTATACAGACCAAAACAAGCTGATGGCCAAGTCTGATGTCAGTAGTTGGGAAGTGTAATCATCTAACAGGAAGATGCTATAATTCACATGGTGTCAAGTGAGGCTATATTAATTATCCTCTCACAGAGATGGCAGAAAGCAAATGAAAATAATAATACAATCTCCCATAGTCCAACCATTTTTGTCACAAAGATTCCTTCTCTGTTGCATGTAAAAGGCAATCATTTCTTCTTGAAGGAAGACATCTCAAAGACTATCCAATTGTGACATTTGGCTCAAAGTTCAGACTCTCGTAGAAGTTCCTGCATCACATGTAGATAAGGCTTCTGCTTCATGCAGTTTCCCCCATGCTGTTCTCATAATGGTGAATGAGTTCTCAGGTGATCTGATGGTTTTATAAGTATCTGGCATTTTCTCTGCTTGCACTTCTCTGTCCTGCCACCACATAAAGAAGGTCCTTGTTTCCCCTTTGCCATTCACCATTATTGTAAGTTTCCTGAGGCCTCCCAGCCACATGGAACTGAGTCAAACTTACTTCCTTTATAAAGTACTCAATCTCAGATATTTCTTTATAGCAGTGTGAGAGTGGACTAATATATCTTCCTTTACCATAAAAACCCACAGCTTAGAACAGTAAATGAAAGTGAGAGTAAGTTAGCATTCCTATGTAGTAAGGTGGATCATTGGAGGCATACAGTTGGGTTGTGGTCCAAAGCAATTCTGAAATCCTGCTGTGCACATGTTTTCAGTCTTGGGGGTAGGAAGCATTCCTTGGATAGGTTCTGATTCTTTGTCCTAAAACAGTTCCTTAGCCCATTCCACTCTACGGTTGTTAAGTCAGAGGAAAAAGAGAAATGCCAGGATAGGGAAATGGCTCTCAAAGTTGCTGCATATATAACTTTGTGCTCATTGAATTGGCTTAAGCAGGTCTCATGGCAAAGGCTAGCAGTACTGGGACACAGGGGGTGCTTTTCCCATTGAAAAGTTCTGAAAGTTACACAGCAGTACTTTGGGTATAACAACCTTGGAAGGGTGATAAATAAAATCATTGCAAACAATAATAAAATTTATGTCACTGAATTTTTTAATACAGAGTTGGGAACAATTTGGCCTTTACTCAATGAATGAAAAATCTTAAATTAGTAATTTCTAAACCATGAAATAGAATAACCTATGGGATAGAAATATAGACAAATCTCCCTTATTTCTGAGCAGTTAATGATATACTTTGGCTTCTTTTTCTTCACATGGACCAAAAGTGTTAGTGAAAACTTTATATTAAAAAGAATGTCTACTAAGAAGTAAGCTTGATCTATTTCATTTTTACGGTTGATGTCATTTTGCTATTGTAAGTTGGACCGTGTTAAGTGAAAATCCATGCAACTAGGTTTTATATAAACAGTAGCTAACAATAAAAATCTTTTAAGTAAAAAGAGATGAGGTGTTTTCAAATACTACAGGTCCTCCTGTCTTGTACAAGGGTCAGCTTCTATAAGAAGTTATTTTATTAGTTGTGCCCCTGAATATTACAGTTATTTCTCCCCATATCCAATTTTTGTTTCCAAAATCTAAGAAGGAATAAAGGGAGGTTTCTGTGTCTGTGTCTTCAAAACCTATTGCTCTGCATTCAATTTTATTTTATTGTATTCTGAAGGATAGAGCTGGGTCAATAAAAAACTTGAGAAAACGAATTTCCTGGAAGGCTCTGCTGCAAGGGCACAGAGTTGTGCTGACTCACAGTATACTAGTTTTAAAACTATAGAGACTGCTATTGGTCAGCAATAAAGCTCAGAGGAAGTTGGGGTCAGAAGGAAAGGAACAGAAAAGAAGCTCTATTATCTAATAGCAATAAAACACAGTTTCCCAAAATATAGCACTGGTATAAGCCATTGGATAAAATCTGTCATGTTCTGAATAGAAATAAACAGGCTTTTTATCCTAGCTTTCTAAACCTTAAGGAGATGTCTGTATGCAGTAGAAATACTACCAAATACGCAAATAGTTTCTGATATTAATTCCATTTTAGAGAAATGAACCTTTGTTGGAAATTCATGATCAAGACTTTTGAAAGAAGCATGGAAGAGTGACAAAACGCCTTACTCATGAAGGCAAATCTAATAGTTAATTAGCAAAAGGAAACAAATACCTGCATTATTAGATTCACTTAGTATAAAGCTACTCAGAGAACAGATAAAACCAAAGATATATTTGATGGTGCAAACGTCCCAATTGATGCTTGCCTTGTGATGTCCGCATTTAAAAAATTTATTAAATTGACATATAATTCACATACCATAAAATAAATACATCCATTTAAAGTGTAAAATTTGTGGTCTCTAGTATATTCATGGAACTGTGAATCCATCACCACAGTCTAATTTTAGAATGTTTTCATTGCTTCGGAAAAGACACTTTGTACCCACTTGGGGAGGTAGGCAGTCATTCCCTTCACCTTTAGCCCTAGTCAGCTCCAAAGCTTTCTGTCCCTATCTGTTAAACCTGTTAACTTATTCTAACTATTTCCTATAAATGGAATTATACAGTTTGTACTTTTTATCGTTTAGTGCTGATGTACTGAACACTTATCACAGTGCTCAAGTATCAGTGCATCAGTATTTTTATTGCCAAATAATAGTTCATTGAAGGGATATGCCACGTTTGTTTATCCTTTCCCCAAGTTGATGGGCATTTGAATACTTTCTACATTTTGGTTATTGTGAATATTGCTGCTATGAATTTCTATATGCATTTTTGTGTAGATGTGTTTTTATTTCTCCCACGTGTATATCTAGGAGCAAAGCTGCTGGGTCATATAGAAAGTGTATATTTAATCCTTGGAGGTACTGCCAAACTGTCTTCCAAAGTGGCTATACCATTTTATATTCCAGCTATTTACATTCTGCATTTACATTTTAAAACCTTCGTTTTCATAAACCTAACTTGCAGCAGCTGTGTTGGAATAGCAATGGATTACCTACGGATAAGGGTCAAAAAGTTGGTGGTATAATAAAGAGAAGGTCAAGCTAAATTAGCCTGGAAGTCCCATAAGCCTCTCTTAAAAGTGTCAGTAAATCATAACACATAATATAACAATAATCATAACAATAAGCTGTATAATTATAAGCTAATGTCCAAAGAGATCTTGCTTGTCATTAATGCTTAAGAAACCCCTGGGAGGTTAAGGAGTCTCTCTTACCACTTCTAATGACAGCACAAAAATGTAGGTGTTATGAGTCAGTGCGGTGTTGAGTTTGTCCCTGGTAAAGAAGAAGAGAGATTCCCAGAGCAGCTTCAACTGTGCTAGGACAGAGAGTTGCTCAGACTTGTTGAAAGTCATTTATTTATAATATTTAATGAGAGAAACTCTTTTATAAAAGAATTTGATAGTATAATGATAGAAAGGTGATATGGTTTGACTCGGTGTCTCCACCCCAATCACATCTGGAATTGTAATCCCCATATGTAAAGGGAGGGACCTGGTGGGAGGTGATTAGATCATGGGGGTGATTTCCCTCCTGCTTTTCTTGTGATAGTGTGTGAGTTTTCCTGCCATTTGATGGTTTAAAACTGTTTGGCAGTTCCCCCTCCTTTTCTCTCTCTCCTGCTATCATGTAAGACATATCTTGCTTCCTCTTCACCTTCCATCATGCTTGTAAGTTTCCTGAGGTCTCCCCAACCATGCAGAACTGTGAGTCAGTTAAACCTTTTTTGTTTATAAATTATACAGTCTCAGGTAGTTCTTTACAGTTGTATGAAGATGGACTAATACAGAAGGGAATCTCCAGCTATGGGGTTTACCTAGGATAAAATAAAAACTAATTCTGCATTGACTTTTCAAGATGGATCTAAATCCTGGACATTGCTTTGTCCGACTGAGATTTTAGAAGGAACATCTCAAGCATAAATTAACTGGCATTAAATAAATAAAACAAGCACTAGAAAAGTTATTTTTTTAAAAAAAATTATCAAAATTATCCTTAAAAGTAAAACAATGACTAGATGTGGTGGCTTATACCTGTAATTGCAGCACATTGGGAGGCTAAGGGGAGCAGATCACCTAAAGTTGTGAGTTCGAGACCAGCCTGGTCAATGTGGTGAAACCCTGTCTCTACTAAAAAATACAAAAATTAGCTGGGCGTGGTGGCATGTTCCTGTAATCCCAGATACTCAGGAGGCTGAGGCATGAGAATCTCTTGAGTCTGGGAGGCAGAGGTTGCAATGAGCCGAGATCGTGCCACTGCACTCCAGCCTGGGCAACAGTGTGAGACTCTGTCTCAAAAAAGAAAAAAAAAAAAAAAAGAAAAAGAAAAATAATAATGTTAGGATGAATACTATTTAGTTATAACCAATAAATTAGCTGAGGGACTCTTTAGCAGCTGAAAAGAGAAAGAAAGAGTAGAGAATTTGCAGGAGCAAAATGTTATTTCACTTTTTTTTTTTGAGACAGTCAAGTGAATTCTGAGTAGTTTTTTTAAAGCTATAAGCAATTGATCCTTTAATCTCATCTTGTAAGAAAAGCATACAATCTATTTGCCACATGAACATTTTAGAACCGGTTCCAGTAATCTATGGTAACAACTTTTATTAACCTCTTTTTTGGTGTATTATATTAATTTAATGTTTTTGGTTCTTGTTATATGTGTGATCTGTGTTTTTAATCTTACCTCCTCACTATTTATTATTCCATCCTATTAAATTTTCTTCTCCCACTTACATAGGGTGCTAACTCTTAATGCACAGGGAAAACTGTATGGGGAATGCTAAATAAAAATAACTATAGAACTATCATAAAATCCAGTGATCTCACTTCTGTGTATATATTCACAAGAATAAAATCAGTATCTTGAAAAGATATCTGCACTCCCATGGTCATTGTGGCATTATTCTCAATAGTCGAGATATGGAAATAACCTGTGTCCGTTAATGGATAAATGAATAAAGAAAATGTAATACATAAACACACACAGGAATACTATTCAGTCTTGTAAAAGGAGAAAATCCCTTCACTTGTTGAAAGTATTGATGAACCTAGATTACATTATGCTATGTAAAGTAAGCCAAGCAGAGAAAGACAAATACCACATGATCTCACTTATATGTGGAAACTAAAAATGTTGAACCATAAAAGCAGAGACTAGAATGGTGGTTGCCAGCAGCTGACAGTCAGGGATGGAAATGGAAAGAGGTTCTTCAAATGGTCCAAACTTTCATCTGGACAGAATGAATACATTCTAGAGATCTACTGTACAGCATGGTGTCTGTAGTTAATGAAAAAAGATTCTTGAAGATCGCTAAGAGTAGATTTTACACATTTTTAACCACATACAAAATAAGTAGATGACGTGATGAATATGTTAACTAGCTTGGTTTAATCATTTCGCAACATAGACATATATCAAAACAACAGGTGTTTACCGTAAATATATATATATATATATATAATTTCTATTTTTCAATTATACCTTAATAAACCTCAAAAAATTTACTCACAATTGCTTTCTGTGTTGTTCTCCAGATGTGAAACAACCATACCCAGTACAGGTGGGTCAAAGATAAGCTGCTTTTCTTTATGCGTTCATGCATGCACAGCTCACCACAAGCTCTTTCTACCCTTGTGTGCTTTTCTGTATGTCACATTCCTTAAGGTGCCAATCTCATCCTGCCCATCCTTAAAACACTCAGTAAAAATAAGACTTGTTCTTTAAAAGCAGCCATTAAAAATAAGCCAGTTTTGTTCTCCTGGTAGTTATAATTTCTGTCTGGTTTAACAGAAATTGAAGTACACATTTTCTCTAATAGATAGCCAGAGCTGGTGTTTTATTAAGAGAGTAACCCCTTCCAAGCATTATGCCCTTGGGATTACAGTAGGAACTCAAAACTGTTGAGTGAGAGGCTGAATGTTGATTGTGTTTGTTTTGTTTTATAACTACAACATAATTTAGAAAGAAAGACACAAAATTAAATAACTAATGCTGCCTTAAAACTGCAACTATCTCACACACACACACACACACACACACACACGCATTTACTCCTGTTTCAAATATCTGCAAACCACTTAACAATGTATTCTATATCCAAACGTTTTTAGCCTGATAACCATGCAGGGTGGTGAAACCTGGATTCGTGGTTGGGGAGACACATTTTATTCCAGCTCTTCCATTAATTAATTTTTTAAAACTTATGTGTCTACCATAATAATGATATGCCTCAGTTTTTGTGTTTTCAAATGGGCATAGTATAATGACCCTTGACAATACTGAAAGATTATTATTAGGCTTCAGTGGACTATCTGGCTCAGGTGTATATGTCCTGGATAGCTCAGAATACAAGATTACTGCAATTCTTACAATGGTATTTCATACAAAACTTCTGGGTCTTCTTTGCCTGAAAAAATTGCTGGAGGTTAAATTTCTTTAAGTTTGCATCAGGTAGAATTTTTCTGTATATTTAATGTAATATTTTAATTTGAAATTTGTCATATGTAAGAAAGAATACATTAATCATATACATATATTTTAGATAATAATAAAATGCATAAACCTATCTGTCCACCTCTCACCTTAAGAAACAGATTAATTACCAGGAACTAAGAAGGACTCAGCTTCCTAATTGTTTCATTATCTCTATGCTCCTGGATACTGTACTAATAATTTTCTTGTTTTTATTTATAGTGCTACCATCCATGTATCTATCATTTAACTTTAAGGATTCATTGTATTTAATATATTACTCTGTGTGTATTCTTCCATGACTTTTGAACAATAGATATTTCAGATGCGTCTATGTCAACATGTGCAACCACAGTATATTCATTCACATCTGTTACTTTAAATATAACACAATGTGTTTATTCTTTTTGTCACTGATGAGCAATTGGATTGTTTACAGGTTTCTGTTATGCAAACACTACAATGAACATTTTCAAATATATTGACAAAAACATACAAGAGTTTCTCTAGGGTATGTATGTGATATTTCATCAAGGCTAGGCTAAGGTGCTATCAGTAATATAATACAGACCATTATTTTGCACAAAATAATGTACAAAATATTTTAATTTAAAGAAAATGTTTCCATTTAAAATATATCAGAATTGCATTTTAACTTCAGACATATTAAACTATGAAAAAATGTGTCTTGAAACTGATGAAACAGTATCTAGGTGTGTAATTGCTGGACCATAGAAAATGCACACCTTCAAATTTACTGGGAATCATTCCAATTCCAACTTGCATAGGAATGAAATTCCCGCCAGCTTTCAGACATAGTCACAGAGATTTCCATATCCACTGTGGGGTTTAGGATCACTGTCTCTTTGCATCTTCCAGCTCCATTTTGTTCTTGTCCATGGCCTCTTGTTCAGGGCAGCAATAGATTTTAAATTTAATTTGAAACTTGACTAGTACTTTCAACCTTCATTGGGAAGCATTTAATCTATATTGCAGAAATAGAAAGCTGTATCAGTGATCTCTATTGGATAATGTAGCTATTGGGATATTTGATATGAAACCTTGCTTAATTCATCTCCCCTCCTGAATGTTTTCCTTATTTTACCACATGGTCAAATCCTTAGAGTGTTTTGCAATTCAGCACACACTTTACCTCTTCTGTGCTTCCTGTCCAGATGTCCCTAGAAGGATCAGGCACCAATTCCTCTGGTTTCAGGGAATCTCTATAGATTATATTTACATATTTACAATTTCTCTATCCCAATAGATTGTAGCCTTCATTAGTGCTGTTACCATTTAGGGTGACCTATCTGTACATTAATTGATTAGAGATTTAAGATGGGAAGTCACATTACTCTCAAGGCATTATTTCTGTCTAGCGGCCAAGACGATGACAACATCTTGACCTTCCTGTTTAACTTTTGGTTCCAGAGCTTGCTTAGATTATAATTCTTCTCTTCCAGACTCTTGTGGATCCAAGAGACTAGTCTTCATACTTAACCATTACAGGTATTCACAGACCTGTATTTATGAAATTGGTAATAAATAAGAAGGAAGAACAGATATTACCATGTATAGAAATGGCAATATTCATGTCCATCGTGCAACTAATTATAGATTTTGCCTCTTTAATATTCCTCAGCAGTGCACTCTTTCTGCCATTGTCCTTGTTTAAACCCTCATGGGTTTCTCTTGACTGTGACAGCTCCAAACCATGGGCAGATTTTTGTAAAACAGAGCCTTTCATTTTCATGGGCTCTTTTCAAGGCTTTGGAAAGGAACGTGACAAGGTGTTCACCTATTTATGTAAAATCTGCAAAATCTGTCAGCTACACGAACCACAATCTGTTAGAAACAGTGTCTCTTTCTCCTTCGATTCTCCCATTGCACTTCTAAGTAGCTTGGTTTAATGTACACACAGACATTTTTTCAATCTAGCAAGGAGGAGGTGAACACTAAATATAGATATTGATGAAGAGTACATGAAACACAGAACAGACCATTATAGCAGAGACAACAAAGACAAATAGATTAATGAATAACGATAACTTAAATAGCCTCTGCACAATAAAATGTGAAAAGCTAGAAAATTTTAGTACTTATACATGAAAAAAATTGATAAGGGTTTCACCAAATTTTACATCAAGCATAAAATATTTTTACATCATTACCAATAAAGAACTACAAAGGTTAAACTAACTTTTATAAATTGTCAACCTAAAAACAAAGCAAGGTTTCTCTTTAAGATGGCTGACAGCTAGTGTGTACAGCACTCACAGAAAAGAAATAAAGTGATTAGTAAATACTGACTCTTCAAGTGGATTGTCTAACCATATTGGGATCCATCAAGAAAGAGAGGAGACACATGGAGAACAGGTAAGAGTAAATCTGAGCAGCCACAAACCTGGGACTAGTAAGGAGCCAGGAGAAGCCTCCTAACACAGGGAATGAGTAAGAGAGTAAGAGGTACTGCAACAGGAACTTTTGCTATTCTGGGAACGCAAGAACCTCTCTGAGACCCCTAGTCCTCTAGACTGATACAGAAAACCTCTTGGGTTTTTTTCTGAGGCACTACTTAAGACCACAGGGAGTCCCATAGTCCTGGATATCCGAGCAGCCTATTACCAGCTGCTATGATGCCAAACGAGGCCACAGTCATCATACCTGGGGAGCAGTCAGACTGTCCCAGTCCTTCTTGCCAGAGAATTCTCTGCTTGGCTTCCAACATGGCAACCTTCACCCTACCTGAATGCTGCAGATAGGCACATTATGTTCCTCTGGGAACCTCCCAGACTGCAGACCATGTGACCCTCACTGGCCCCTACTCTCCTCAGCCAGGCAAGGCTACCTAGCTTGGTCTTCCAGTGCAGTGGTCCAGTCTCTGCCTCAACTCTGATGGCAAGCATGGTACTGTGTTCCCTCAAAAACCACCTGGACTGCAGATCACATGACCCTTTGCCCCCACTTACCCTAGCCAGGCAGGTCTTGCCAGGTTGAGCTTCCATGCGGTGGCTCCACACCTGACTGAACGCTGTGGCTGGGCACAGTTCTGTGTTCCTTCAGGAAATGCCTATATGGCAGATCCTGAGGCTGCCTTTGCCCATACTGCTCCCAGCCAAGCAAGATTTGCTGGACTAGTGGTCCCTTTCTCTCAGAGAACTGAGAGGACTGAGACACCAGAGTTCATGGGTCAGTCTGGGAGTGGGACATGCCTCCCTCCATATGGCCAGTGAAGGAAGTGGATAGCCTGTCTGCCAGCTATGGTATGCCTCAGGGAGCCCCATGGCCAGGAACACCTAACAAAGAAAAAGCAGGCACAGCCCCACTGATTGCAGATTGGAGGGGGCTCCTCAAAGGCCCAGGAGTAAACCTGGTGATGGGAGTCATCTCTCTCCCCAACCCCATCCCAGAGCCCACTGTGAACAGGTTGAAATAAAAAAGAGACACACAGCTGATTAAGAGACTATCTCCTGGCCATCACTGTTAAGTGCTGTCTAATGGATCACAGTCCAAATTACAACACCAAAAATATTTTGCCAGTATTTAGCACCTGTGAAACTTAAGACAAGAATCCAGCAATAAAGATTGTATACAAAGCCTTGGCCTTAAGAAGCACCCAAAAATGAAGCCACCTGACTATATTTAACTCATACTACTTTAACAAGGAACACCAGCCCTCTCAGAGGAATGAGAATCAGGGCAAGAACTCTAGCAATTCAAAAAGCCAGCATGTCCCCTTACCTCCAAACAAGCACACTAGTGCCCCAGCAATAGTTCTTAACTAGACTAAAATGACCAAAATGATAGACATCTAAAATTCAGAATCTGGATGACAAGGAAGGGAGCTCATAGAGATTGAGGAGAAAGTTGATACCTAATCCAAGGAATGCAAAGAGTCCAGTAAAATGATGGAAGAGCTGAAAGACAGAATAGACATTTAAAACAAGAATCAAATTAAACTCCTGTAAATGAGAAATGTGCTAGAATAATTTCCTAGCACAGTCAGAAGCATTATAAGCAGAACAGGCCAACATGAGAGAAGAATCTCAAAGGTTTAAAGCTGCTTCTTTGGATCAACTCAGTCAAATAAAAATAAAGAAAATATAATTTAAATAAATGAACAAAATGGCTGAGAAACATGAGATTATGTAGACAAACCAAAGACATGATTCACTGGCATTCCTGAGAGAGGAGAGAGTAAGCAACTTGGAAAGCACATTTGAGGATATAGTCTGTGAAAAGCTCCCAGTGTTGCTAGAGAGGTTAGCATGCAAATTCAAGAAATACAGAGAACCCCTGTGAAATACTATAAAAGACAACCATCCTCAAGGCATGTAGTTATCAGATTCAAAAAGATGAACATGAAAGATAAAACCTGAAAGGTCAGACCATTTATAAAGAGAGAAAGGTCAGGTCATTTACAAAGCGAATCCCATCAAGCTAGCAGTGAACCTCTCAGAAGAAATCACAAAAAACAGAAGAGTTGGGGGGCCTATTTTCAGCATCCTCCAAGAAAAGAAATTCCAACCAAGAATTTCATATCCTGCCAAACTAAGCTTCATAAGTGAAGAAGATACAAAATCCTTCTCAGATAAGCAAACACTAAGGGAATTCATTACCACAAAACTAGCCTTACAAGCAGTCATTAAGTGAGTGCTAAACATGTAAAAAAAAAAATTGAACCTGCTATCACAAGAAAACACTTAACATAGAGCCCACAAACAATATAAAGCAACTAATTACATAATCAAATTATACAAAACAACCATGTTGTTATGTGATGATAGGATCGAAATCTCACATACCAGTACTAACCCTGAATACAAATGGTCTAATTCCCCCACTTAAAAGGCAAAGAGTGGCAAGCTGGATATAAAGACAAGACCTGGGCCAGCACTTTGTGAGGTCAAGCAGAGCAGAACACCTGAGGTCAGGAGTTCAAAACCAGCCTGGCTAACATGGTGAAACCCTGTCTGTATTAAACATACAAAAAATTAGCCAGGTGTGCTTGTGCATGCCTGTAATCCCAGCTACTTGGGTGGCTGAGGTAGGAGAATCACTTGGACCCAGGAGGCGGAGGTTGCAGTGAGCTGAGATTGCATCATTGCACTCCACCCTGGGCAATAAGAGCAAAACTCAGTCTCAAAAAGTAAAAAATAAAAACAAGACCTGATTATCTTCTGTCTTGAAAAGACCCATTTCACATTTAATGCCACACACAGGCTACCAGTAAAGGTATGGAGAAAAAAACTACCATGCAAAGAAAAACAAAAAAAAGCTGGAATCCTTTTCATATATTAGATAAAATAGTCTTTAAACCAATGACCCTCAGGAAAGTTAAGGTATGGCATTACATAATGATGGAGTGTTCAATTCAACAAGAAGACTTAACTATACTAAACATATTTGCACCCAACATTGGAGCAACTAGATTCATCAAACAAGTTCTTCCTGATTAATGAAGAGATTCAGACAGCCACACATTAATAGTGGGGGATTTCAACACACCATTGACAGAATTACACAAATCATTCAGGCAAAAAACTAACATAGAAATTATGAGTTTGAACTTAACACTCAACCAATTGGATGTAATAGATATCTATAGAATACTTCATCTAACAACTACAGAATGTACATTCTTCTCATGCTTACATGTAACATTATAAGATCAACCACATGCTCAGTCTTAAAGCAAGTCTCAATAAATTCAATAAAATCAAAATTATACCAAGTACATAGAAATCAATACTACGAAGATTTCTCACAACTAGACAAAAACATAGAAATTAAATAACTTGCTCCTGAATAACTCTACTGCAAAATTAGAAAGATCTCAAATTAACAATCTAATATTGCACCTAGAGGAACTGAAAATAAAAAAGATCATATCATCCTAAAGGTAGCAGAAGAAAAGAAATAACTAAAATCAGAGAAGAACTGAAAGAAATTGAGATGCAAAAAATCATTAAAAAGATCAATGAAACTAGTAGTTGTTTGATCAAAAGAATAAGAAAGGTTGTTAAATCATTAGCTACACCACTTTTCTAGATTAATAAAGGACAAAAAACAAACAAACAAACAAAACAGAGGAGATCCAAATAAGTGCTATCAGAAATGACAATGCCATTACAACCAATCCCACAGAAACACTAAAGATCTTCAGCAACTATTATAAACACCTCTATACACACAAATCAGACATTCTAAAGGAAATGAATAAATTATTAGTAACACACAAGTTCTCAAGATTGAACCAGAAAGAAAGTGAAAACCCAAAAATATCAGTATCAGCTTCTGAAATTAAATCAGTAATAAAGAACCTACAAACCTAAAAAAGACCTGGACAAGACAGATTCACAGCCAAATTTTATCAGACCTACAAAAAAGAACTAGCACTAATCTTACTGAAAATGTTTCAAAAGGTAGAGAAAAGGAGGCTCCTCCTGAACTCACTTTATGAAGCCAGCATCATTCCAATACCAAAATCTGAGAGAGATACAATAAAAAAAGAAAACTTGAGATCAATGTCACTGATGAACATAGATGCAAAAATACTCAACAGAATACTAGCAAACCAAATCTAGTAGCAACATCAAAAAGTTAATTCCCTGTGATGAAATAGGGTTTATTCCTGGGATGTAAGGTTGAGTCAATATGTGCAAATTAATAAATATGATTTACCATCTAAACAGAATCAAAAACAAAAATCATATGATCCCTTCAATAGCTGCAGAAAAAGTCTTCAATAAATCCAACAGACCTTCCTGTAAAAACTCTTAACAGACTAGACATCAAAAGAACATGTCTAGAAATAATGAGAGTCATCCATGACGAACCCATAGCCAATACCGTACAGAATGGGCAAAAACTGGAAGCATTCCCCTTGAGAATTGAAGCAAGACAAGGATACTTACTTTCATCACCCCTATTCAACATAGTACTGGAAGTCTTAGCTAGAACAATCAGGGAGGAGAAAGAAATGAAAGGCATTGAAATAGGAAAATAAGTTCTATTATTTCCCTTCATTGCCTATATGATATTATATGTAGAAAACCCTGAAGACTCTGCCAATGGTTCTTAGAACAATAAACAACTTCAGTAAAGTCTCAGGATGGCAAATCAGTGTACAAAAATTAGTAGCATTTTTATACAGCAGAAACATTCTAGCTGAGAGTCAAATAAGTAACACAATTCCACTTACAATAGCCACACAAAAATGCAATACCTAGGAATACGTCTATCCAAGGAGATGGAAGATCTCTACAAGGAGAATGACAAAAGACTTCTGAAAGAAATCAGAGAGACACAAATACATGGAAAAATATTTCATGCTCTTGGATTGGAAGAATCAATGCTGTTAAAATGTCCCTACTGCCCAGAGCATTTCATAGATTCAACAATGTTCCTATCAAAGTACCAACATCAATTTTCACATAATTAGGAAAAACTGTTCTAAAATTCATATGGAAACAAAAAAGAGCCTGAATAGCCAAAGTGATTCTAAGCAAAATGAACAAAGCCAGAGGTGTCACATTACTTGGCTTTAAATCATACTATAAGGAGACAGTAAACTAAACAGCATGGTACCAGTACCAGATACATAGACCAAAGAGACAGAATAGAGAATCTAGAATAAAAGCTGCACACCTACAGCAATCTGATCTTCATTAAAGTTGACAAAAACAAGCAATAGGGAAAGAACTCCCTGTTCAATAAATTGTGCAGAGATAACTGGCTAGACATATGCATAAGAATTAAACTGGACCCCTGTCTTTCACTATATACAAAGAATTAACTCAAGATGGACTTAAGATTTAAATGCAAGACAGCAAACTATAAAAATCCTAGAAGAAAACCTAGGAAATTCGCTTCTCAATGTCAGCTTTGGCAGAGAATTTATAAATAAGTACCCAAAAGAAATTGCAATAAAAACAACAATTGACAAGGGAAACCAAATTAAAGAGCTTCTGCATATTGAAAACCAATAATAATCAAAAGAATAAACAACCTGAACGGGAGAAAATATTTGCAAACTGCATCCAACAAAGGTCTAATATCCAGAATCTATAAAGAACTTAAAATCTACAAGTAAGCAACAAATAATCAAATTTAAAAATAGGCAAAGGACATGAACAGACACGTCTTAAAAGAAGACATAGAAGTGACCAATAAATATATGAAAAAAATGCTTATCATCACTAATCATCAGAGAAATGGAAATCAAAACTGCAATGAGATATAACCTCGCACCAATCCTAATGACAATTACAAAAAAATTAGAAAATAACAGATGCTGGTGAGGCCATGAAAAAAAGGGAATATTTATACACTGTTGGTGGAAATGCAAACTAGTTTAGTCCCCTTGGAAAGCAGTTTGGAGATTTCTCAAATAACCTAAAAGAGAACTATCATTCAACCCTGCAATCCCAGTACTGGGTATATTTCCAAAGGAAAGTAAATTGTTCTTCCAAAAAGACACTTGCACTTGTATTTCCATTGCAGCACTATTCACAAAAGCAAAGACATGCAATCAGTGGAGATGCCCATCAACAGTGGATTGTGAAAAAAAAAAAAAAGATACATACACACTATAAAATACTTTACAGCCATAAAAAAGAATGAAATCGTATCCTTTGCAGCAACATGGATACAGCTGGAGGCCATTATCTTAAGTGAATTAATGCAATAACAGAAAACCAAATACTACATGTTCTCATTTATAGGTGGGAACTAAACATTCAATATTCATAGACACAAATATTAAAGCAATAGATAGTGAGGATTACTAGTGAGGGGAGGGAGAGAGATTGGTGTGGGCTGAAACACTACTTCCTGGGTACTATATTCAATACCTGGGTGACAGGATCATCCATACCCCAAGCCTCAGCGTCACACAATATACCCACATAACAAATCTGCACATGTACCTTCTGAATTCAAAATAAAAGTAAAAAATAAATAAAAATAAAAAGTAATAAAAAAAACAAAGAAATGTTTATCATGATAATTAAGACTAAAATGTCTTTTACTTTTCCCTACAGAGAAATGGCACATGAAGAGTCATTGAAAGAAAATATAGCTAGATTGAAGGGAAAAAAAATTACAGAGAAGTAACCAGTAAGTTAAGTCATATAAAGTATGTCACTGTTAAAAATTATATGATATTTCCAGTATATGTCAACTTTTAAAAATTTGTATTAATGATTTATCATGCTGTTTCCCTATGTAAAAATACCTATTTACTTATGGACATAATATGACTTTTTTTCCTTAAATAGTCCTCCCTCTCAATGATATAAACCAAAGTCCCCACAAAAGCTGTCATTGGTTTCTTCTAATTGGTTTCTTTTCCTATATTCTCACTTCTTTCAATATATTGTCCGTGAGTTCCCTCTTTGTAAAATCTAATGCTCTTTAGCTAAATATATGATGCATATTATAGGAATTCAGGAAATAGCTTTGGAATGAAAGAATAAATGATTTAATTAAGCTGTGCATTATTCTCTAAATACTAGCTTTTCCCTATCCCCCTATTAGACTGTTTACCTGTTAAGAGTTTTTAAAACAAAATCTACTTTGGACATGCTACATATTTCACAAATATCTAATGAATTAGTCAGTCAATTAATGGACTAATAAACCTATAAATCATAAATTTATCTTTGTGTCCTCATTATTTCGTTTGCGGATTTTTCCTCTCATATTACAAGTTTTTGCCTAGAATATATGCAGAAATTTTTTATTATTGTTATTATTAATTTTACTATGATAAAGTTAAAAATCTTATGTGACCTACCTAAAAAGCGATTTGCTCGTGATCAAACTAGATCTAAAAGCCAAACTTCAAAAAAAGGAGATATTAAAATGATGTACTATTTCCCTTGTATTTTTCAATACAGCAAAAGAACAGTATATTCATCTCTCCCTCCTTTTATCAGTGACAGTTTCTTTCAAATACAATAAATAATAAAATTATGTAAGAGCTGAAAGGTAGCTGCCTATCTGGGTAAAGAAAAGGAAAAATCATCTCAAAACTATTGCTTAGGCTGGTCTTAGAAAAAACGGAGTAAGACAAGGGACAGCAAGTCATGAGGAGAGAGCCGATTCCAGGGTGCAGAAAGGTTCTGAGAGCAGTAGGTGGATTTAATAGCTATTGTATATCGAAAGACAGAATAAAAAGAAATTGAATTCTGTTTTTAGAAAATTTTCTTCCTCAGAAAGATTTATGTTCCAAGAAATCACTAATAGGCACAGTATGATAACCAAAGTTAAAGAAGGAAAAGAAAAATAGTAATAATAAAAATGAGAAACTCTATGCTCACAACTCTATCCTTGGTCCTAGGTAGACTTTCTCTTCCCAGTAATTCAACAAAGGATCAAAATGACAAGAAGAATAAATAGAATAAAAGTTCTCTCATTTTAGATTGTCTTTTGTACAATCGCATGGTTAAAACCAGCTGTGTATGTCTCTTATGAGAAATTTTCCTTATCAAATGTTTTACTAATTGGAGACCTGAATAAGTGGATTGTAAGGTTTTGCTCCAATGTGATATAACTCCAACAGGCATTAATATGCAACATGAGCACATTATAATGTCAGGTTGTTGATGTAAATGAAAGAGGGAAATTGCTGAGAGCCCAGGAAAGAATAGCTCAATGGAAATTCCACTGGCATCATCTAATAAACAAAGCACAGTGAAGTAGAATAGAGTTCATTTCTTTTTCTTGCATATCTGGATGAATAGCTCCCAGGAATTTATTGTTTTTTGTTTTTTGTTTTTTGTCCTGTTCTTCCGTCTTTCTCCTTCATCCTCCTTATTTCTCATACAACAACCCTTTTCCTCCTTCAAGTAATCTGGAGCCATTTTGGAAAAGTCCGGAGTCCACACCATTTTTACAGCCTACAAATATCAAGCTTCAAGGAGAGGCCGAATACTTCACTTTTCAAAAGTGCTCTTGGTATGAAACAATACTCAACTAATTTTACAGAAAGAGCTGAAATTCAGAACTTCCAAAATTATTACTCTTCTTTAATCAGTTCATTTTTAGGAAAGGCTTGTTATCTTTCAGTGTTTCATAATTTAGATGATGTCTGCAAAGAGAAGCTAATTAAACTCTGAGGCTATGCAAACATTAGTTATTCTTACTGCCAACCAGTTTAGTTCTGGCAAAAATAATTTGAGACAGCATTATCATTATGTCCATTTTGCCTGTAAAAAAAAATTACTAGCTCACTCTCACTAAGCTATTCCATTGTGAAACTGGAATTGAAATCCAAAGCTGCTTTCTAACACGACAACCCAAATTTAAATATCAGTTAACAACGATTTTTTTTTAAAGAGACATTTCCTATGATGGTGGTTACGAGAAATCATATAGGGCAAGAATAGGAACATTTCCCTTCCATTCGCACCATTGTCGCAGGTGTGACACATCTGAAACTTGCTCACGGGTGCCCCCTGGTGACAAACATTTCTTGCCTCTTTGCTCCGCAAAAACGTGTTTCCCTAATGAGTTATATGGTCATATATTAAATGACCAGGCTTCAAAGTTAGTGCAAAGTTAACATAGCTTCAAAGTGGTAGAATGTCTTCCATTTTTAAAATCCTTTGTTTTAATAATGTGGGGGTGATTAAGCACCGTTTTCAAAAGATTTGAGAAATTACTAGCAGAATCTGTCATCCTAATGAAGGTTCACAGAATCATCCCATTCACAGCACATTCACCTCAAGGCCAATTCTCTACCCAGCTCTCTCCAACACAAGTTATAACCTCCTGCCTCCCTCTTTTGAAGTTTTATTCTCAGTGGCCTATTTCTGTTTAAATCTCTCCTCTGCGTGGTCCAAGGCAGGGGAAAACTTCAACCTAAGAGTTGTTGTCACCACTAAGAAGGTCACAGAGATTTTATACCGATTTTATGCTCATCAGGCTACATTGCTTAGCATGTGATGACTATCTGCTATGACTAGAAACCTTTCTAGTTGACAAAACTGACCTTTATTCATTCATCCATAATCCATTCTAAAATTTCATAGAGTTGTGTTTTTTGAAACATATGCAGGAATGACCATTTTCTTTATTATTACTCATAGATGCAGTCCCACTCTACCAGAGAGCTGGTGTCTATAGTCAATGACAAGGCAATCATTATATACTGATGAAATGAAACCTAGAAAATATTTTAGAAAATCCTGTTGGAGACTGATGTACTAGTCCAACAGAGCAGTTTTTCCTTTATCTGGGATTGGACCATTTTTTCCTTGGTTTAATATCAGGTGTAGTACCTAGATTAAGATTAAGGTACGTGCTATATACAAAAAATATATATATGTATCTTTAGGAGAATGGCATAGTGGCCCATGCCTGTAGTCCCTGCTACTCAGGAAGCTGAGGTGGGATGATCGCTTGAATCCAGCAGTTCAAGGCTGCTGTGAGCCACAACTGTTCTACTGCACTCCAGCCTGAGCTACAGAGTGATACCCTGTCTTTCAACTAAATATATAAATAATCCATCTTTAAGCACTAGACAACTAGTTACCCAGTTAAGATTCTCACCTTGTAAGAGTAGCGATGAAACTGGGATGGATTAAATAAAGGCAATTTGATTTGCTTAACTCAGCTTCACTCAGGGAGAGAGAGAAACAGCAGGTAGAATCGTTTGAACAATTTTAATTTTAATTCATTTATTTTCTGCCTCTCCTTCTAAGGCATATATAGTTGACTTTATGTAAGTTAAATGCACCGAGAATGGGATTTCACACAGATTAGACCGCCTACTTCAGAATGATTGCTATTTAGAGACAATCTTGAAACATACCAAATTCCTGTGGATGTAAATACCATTCCACATTGCAAGTCATCTTGAAATTGCATTCTGATCCACTGCAAAATTTCAGAAAATGTGGTATATAAAGATCAAGAAAAGCTTATATAACATTATACACATATATATATATTTAATGCACACACATATATTGCTTGCTATATTTAACCATAAGCACAATTGAATTGGAGAATGAGGATATAATGGCACTATGGAAGAAAAGTGCTATATAAATCAGAGGCTATAAATGTACTACATATAAAAAGTCCTAGTGCAATTTTAAAATTTAATAACTTTGGATGAACCTATGACAGAAGCAAATGGCAAGCATCATGTGAAAGCATATTTCATAGATTCTAATGTGAATATGTAATGCTCTTTTATTCAGTGCTTACTGGGCTCTCAGAAAGTAATGCATTATTGGCTCATTCATTTTCATAAAAGCAATGGTCAATGTTAAACTTACCTTCCTGTAGTCTTGTAGCATTGCATTTTTTTTCTGATCTCTGATGTTGGCAATTTTACTAGCACCTTCTTTCAGTATGTTGCTACTTTTACTATTCTACCTTGAATGCTTGACACTTGTAGGAAATTTCATTTCCAGATCAGTTTATACATTGACTGACTTTTTGAAGTCTAATTCACCTATTCCCATGGGAGTGCATCTATCTGAGCCTTAGCAAAGTTTCACATTGCTTATTAGACTGCATTGTTTAGCATGTGATAAATAGCTACTAGAAACCGTTCTACATAACAAAACTGACCTCTATTATTCACCCATATTCCATTCTAAAAGTTCATAAGGTTATTGTGTTTTTTGTAATGTAAGTAGACATAGGTATTTTGTTCATTAATACTCATACATTTCTGGTAGTTCATTTTGTTTGTTTATCCACTATAATTTATTTTACACTAATCAGTCTAATTACTGTGGCCATGATAAATCCCAATAGTACACTCCTTTTAGCCTAATATACAAGGGGTAAAGATTAAAATTTTAGCCTAAGATAGCAAGAGGAAACAACAGGGTTATTTATCTTTTGTCTTTCTACAGAAAAGGATGAGAAGCATTAATAAAAAGCTACATTATGGAAGTATGAGCAGCATTAAAGAAACATACAAAGACTGTAGGGTACCGAAGAATTGACAATGGAGGGAAGAAGTTACCACTGCAAGGCAGAAGAGACAATGTAAGGAGATCAAATTGCCAGAGTCTGATAGAACACCAATCCCTCTCTAGAATGATCACGAGTCAGTTGTAACTATATTACATGGCAGATCCAATTGGCATGAGCTATCACCTCACACTTTACCAAGATGAATTGAACTCCGATGTAGTCAGTTTCCCAAGGAACATTCCAGGAAGGCACGCTAAAAAAAGAATAGGACTTGGGAAGATGGAATTTTCATCATATAATGATTAAGCTTTTGCTAGAGCTGTAATCTTGATGCAGGAAGGGGACAGGGAAGAAATAATCTTCCTCTGGTTCCCCTTACCCTTCTGCATGCTTCTGGCACTTTTCATTATATGAGGGTATCTGGAAACCAGCAGGCAAGGACGTCAGGGGGATGCAATCTGCAAGATTCCTATTCCTGGATGGTGAACAGGAAAGAGACGTGTGGAGAATGTTCTAGGAGGGAAAGAAGAGAATAGCCAGCTGAGATGCTTACCTGGCAGTTACAGGACCCCCACGGGTTATCTGCCTCACCTGGAGGACCTCACACAGGGTCGCAACTTTTAGGTCATCTCCCTCCTGGTTTGCAATTATTGAGTACTGACAGAACCTAGAAAACACTACGCCTTCTCAGACTGACCCCATCACACAATGAGGGTCATAAACATAGCTTATGTGTTAGCTCTGTTCAAATAAGAACATTCCACATGCTTTGAATAAATGATACTTTTTCAAGGAATGTTCCATTCATTACCATTTTCAAAAATTCTTTGTAAAGGAGTCCACTTCAGTCATTCCCACGGTGGGGTCCACTGTTTCTCGGATGACCTCTTGACCTCTTCATGGCCATCAATAATAGCTATGAGTTGTTATCTTGGGTATCCTAATCTCTCCAGGTTTTACATTTCCTGTGTTTTAAAGAGCTAGCTTTCATGATTAGTCACTGATCAGTCAGGTTGTTCCCTGAGCATGACTGGCTATGCCACCCCAAGCAAATTTCTCCCATCCTCAGGATGAGCCAGTGGTCTCTGATCTATTGGCTCATATCCAGAAGGCTATGATGGTTGTTGGATCAGATGAATAACTCCCTGTACCAGCAGTCAAGCCAACAAAAGTGCATAGCCCCATAATGCACACATAAGTGCTCTGGAATGGCCTTTACTGGGGGTAAAGCTCAGAGACAAGCAGTCACAGACATTCTAGATCTCCACTGAAGTTCTGGGAGTCAGCTCACAGGGATCTAGAATGGCCAGATGTCTGATTCTAATGAGAAATCTTTCATTGAGCTTATCCCCTACAGTGATTGACACATGTCAAAGCCTTGGTCTGCATCGCTATCTTATTACAATTATGGCTGATATAACACCAGGCCCTCTCTAGCATGATCACAGGTCAATTGCAACTCTATTACATGGCAGATCCAATTGGCATGAGTTATCACCTCACATTTTATCAAGATGAACTGAACTCAGATGTAGTCAGTTTCCCAAGGAACTTTCCAGGAAGACACACTAAAAAGAGTTGGTTTGGGGGAAATTAACCCCTAACTCTCATTTCTTTATGCTATATATTTTTTAATGTTTGTTTATTTGGATGCATGTGTTTAAAGCATTTAAGCTAACTTTTAAAAGTTTATATTATTCCTGTTGAAATTGGTATTCATATTTTATCAATGGTTGTGTGTTATCAACATACAGAGAAATTATATTTGTTACATTATAAAAATGTTAAAAGCTATATAATAATATATTTAAAATGTTAAATGCTATATAATATGTAAATATTGTGATAAGTATTATATAGCATTAACATTTTATAATGTATAATTGTTTATATAGCATTATGAAAATTACTATAATAATTACATGAGCCTATAATAATCACGTGAGCTTGCTTAAGGTAGCCCAGAAAGATTTATGCCTAAAGGATGGACTTCAGCTAATCACTGAAGTCACACACAGCTATTAACTGGAAACATGATTTAGGTCAGTAAAGTCAATATTTTATTTTCATTTACTCTTGATCATAATTTTCTGTCAGTAAGTAATAAGGTGGTTGAATCTCTTCACTCTGTATATTTTATAGTTATATTCAATATTTTTATAAATTTGCTGTCAGTCACAAGGATAAGCATTTTTATAAAGTATCCTTTATAATAGAATTGTAGATAAGACTTGAGTGTATGGATCTAATAATAGTTGTTATACGTTTAGAGATATTTCTTACATGGCACTTTGTGATGATTGTAGAAATGCCTGCACTTTTCCATTGTATGATTGGATGTGGTTATATCCCTTCTTCCAGATGATTGTGTCATCTAGAAAGCTAGAGCTTAAATATCCTACGTGTTTAATAGTTACTTAGAGTGCATATTTTCACCTCTGTTCTTATTCTGTCATTTAACAAATATTTACGGAGCTAGTGTGACCAACTATGCCAGTTTTCCTGGACCTGAGAGGTTTTCTGGGACACAAAACTTTCAGTTCTAAAACCAGACAAATCTCAGGTAAGCTGAGAAGAGTTGGTTATCCTAAGCACCTATTGTGTGACAGCCATACAAAGAATCTTATTCTTACACAACCATGTGCTAGTAAATTGCTGGATTGTGATAAATGCTAAGTAATAATATAATAGATATAAAAAGGTGTCCTAATTTTGGTGAGGGTGACAAGAAAAGATTCATTAAGAAGTGTGAATGCAAATAAAAGCATTTAAGAGGTAAGATAACAACTGTGCTGACATCTGAAGAAAAGGCAAGAAGCCAAAGAAAACAGAGGCTCACAGTCTCTGTGGTGAATCTGTTTCTGGTATGTTCTAGGATCATCAAAGAGGGTAACCTGGCATGACCCAAATGACTAAGGAGATATCACTCAGAGATGAGATCACAAAAGTAATAAGGCCAGGAGATATTTGAGCAAATAGACCATTGTAAGGACTTTAGCTATGGAATCATTTGAGTGAGATATAATGTGCTTTCACCTACATTTTAAAATCATGATGCAGCCAGCGTGGTGGCTCATGCCTGTAATCCCAGCACTTTGGGAAGCCAAGGTGGGTGGATCATTTGAAGTCAGGAGTTTGAGCCCAGTCTGGCCAACATGGTGAAACCCCGTGTCTACTAAAAATAAAAAAATTAGGCAGGTATGGTGGTACATGCCCATAATCCCAGTTACTGGGGAGGGTGAGGCAGGAGAATTTCTTGAACCCGGGAGGCAGAGGTTGCAGTGAGCCAAGATTACACCACTGCACTCCAGCCTGGGCAATGGAGTGAGACTCCATCTCAGAATAAAACAAACAAACAAAAAAATTCATGATGGTACTGTCTTAGGAATAGTTAATGGGAAAGGGACAAGAATTAAGAAGAGAAACCTGCTAAAAGGCTACTGCAATAAACCAAATAAAAGGTAATAGCTTGGGCCAAAGAGATATATGTGGAGGTGATGAAGATGCACCAGAGTCTGAGCACATTCTGAAGGTAGCCTGGATCAGATTTCCCAGTGTATCAGAGATGATACGTGAAGGAAATACAGTAATGAAAAATGTCACTAATATTTTGACCTACTCAATGGAAAGAATTAAGTTGCTTTTTATGAACATGAGGGAAATGGAGAGAAGCAGGGCTGCAAGCAGTAGGGGAGATCAAAAGCTCAATTTTAGGCATATTATTTTTGAAATGTCTATTAGACTCCCAAGTGGAGATGTTGACTAGGTAGGTGGCTATGCAACCCTAGAGTTCAAGAGAAAGGGATGAGACTGTTAGCACTGAAAACCATGAGGTTAGGTGAGTATAGATATAAAAGAAAAGAGATACAAGGCTTGAGTACTGGGCACTTCAAAATTAAGGAAAAAAAAGGTCAAAGAGCAGCAGAGAAGTAGAGGAAAACTAGGAGAGTATGCTGTCCTGGCAGCTAAGCAAGTATTTCGAGGAGAGAGTGATCAATTTTATCTCATGGTGTGCCACTGATAGGTGAGGCAAGGTAAGAACTAAAGATGGTTTAACAACGCAGAGGTCGGCTTAGAGATGTGGAGGTCACTGGGGACTTTGAAAAAAGCAGTTTCAGTGGAAAAGCTTGATTGAAGTGAGTTCAAGAGAGAATGGGAGTAATAAATTGGAGTGTGTATATATAAAACTACTAGGAGTTTTGCTGAAAAAGGAAAGAAATAACCAAGACAGAAGCTTGACGTGAAAGCATGGTAAGGCAGAGGGAGTTTTTAAGATGAGAGAACAATAGCATGTGTGTGTGCTGCTGGGGATGATTCAGAACGGCGAAAAGTTGATGAAAAGACAGAGGGAAGGAAAAAATCCTTAAGTGAGTTTCTTAAGTAGATAAGAGATAAGAGTGTACAAGTGTTTGGCCAGTACACCAGTCATGGCTTTTACAATAAAATTAAAAATCCATTCTAGTAGGATGAAGGAGATTTTCAAAGCTATAAGGACACTCACAGAATTTCTAGGCTGGACAATAAAATCAACATCCGAATTGTATAGCAAGATAGCCCAATTAGAAACCTCACTGTTGCTATACTGGCCACTCTATCAGATCCTGGATCTGAGGAATGGACCACTGGCCTCTGTAACACACGCTAAGCTACGTACTTCTGCTTGTCAGAGGGCAAGCTGTGCAGTGTCTACTTCACTGTGCCTCTCCTTTCCCAAAAACAGTCTGCTAGGGTGAGCTTATGTCACATCCAGGTCCAAATAGCTGGAAGGAACATGAGCATGGCATATGTATTGTGTTTAGTTTGGAGAGGTGTAGACTTATATGTAAGAAGTTCTTCATAAATAGGAAGGATGCTCAAGGATAGTAAGTGGTCAAAAATGCATGAAAAATGTCTTCTACAGTGTGGCACTGATATTTCAAGGGTTAAAAATGTCCTCAACTTTTTAGCAAGGCATAAAGATGTCAAAATATGTTCTTGTAAACATATAGATTCAAAAAGATAGATTAGTCATTGCTAGAGATTTTCATTTTGTTATGTAATGATTTGTCTCTCCTTTCCCTCACTTTGCATGTATCTGTATGTCAATATCAACCTCTATCACTCTATATACGTATATGTATATATGCACAAGTACATATATATACACACACTTTTTTTTCTGAGATTCACAGGAATAAAATGTACTTACACACGGATGAATAGCAAAGACCTTAGTAAATTTTATACTGTTCTTCTACATCTACTGACGTAAGCAATTTTGGTTTATTTAAAGTAAACATGCTAGGTTAAACCCATTTTCAGATGCAATGTTTCTGCTTGTTTGCTGACTTTATCTCTGAATGATGATTTCTATTTCTATAGCAATTGGAAAAATCTGTAGTTATAGTAGATGATTTGCACAAACTAATATATATTAAAAGAAGATTCTTTTTAAACCAACATGTAATCTAAGCAATACCAAATAGCTGATTATTTCACTCAGCAATTGCTCAACATGAAATCCTTATTTAAACTTTATCTATTTCTATTTAAAGTCTCCATACCAGCAACTGAATTAATGTATTTGCATAATAAAATGTCTCTCTTTGGGATAATAAAACCTTGTTTTATGTTTTCAAAACTTTTAAGAAGTTGTCTCTTATTTTTTTCCTTCTATCTAAAATAAAACTGTAATTAGAATCAAAGTGTACTTTTTGATAGAATATTTAGTATGACTTGAGCAGTGGATTTATCATATTCTCAAATAAAATACTAAAGAATCAGTATATCACTCTGGGTTCCAATTTAGACTTTAAAGACTTTTCTTTTGTTGATAAATTCACTCTACAGCTTCAGTTAACTCACATATATCTATCCAGAAGCAATCAGACATTGTAGGATCAAAGAAGTAAAGTTAGTTCCGTAAACACCCAGACTTCATTCCATGCATACACTTGAATGAGTGACTTAAGTAGGGTTTAGCTATTTGGATAGCCATTATCTACTAAGGAAAGCTCTGTGCTCAAAGACAAACCGACATCTATACTCCCCAGTGACTCCCAGAGCCTTTAGAGATGATCTATTAGCTATAGTTATACTCCAAAGCAGATTGTTACTCCAAAAGTTAACTGCAGGAGGTGTAAGACAAATCTTACCAGAACAAGCAACCAAGGTGAGAACTGGACTAGGCTGGATAAATAAATATCAAAATATGTCAGCTGGAGAAGAAGGGAAATTAGGAAAGACTAGGCAGGCCAACGTCCATTCAGAATGCTAAAAATTCCAGAATGTACAAAACTTTGTAAATATGTTGCCAGACATTTCGATCTTTGCATTCTGAGTGACATAAAGACCTTTACTACATCAAAATATTTCCAATTCCCTCTACATTTACAAACACGCACACACACTTCACTCCATGAAATTTAGCTGTTTATATATATATTAAACAAATGCCCTCCAAGAGATTTAAAAGACTCAGGCAACCATGGTTGGCTATTTTGGTTTAAGTGGTAAATTATTCTTATCAGTCTTCTTTTGTTTATTCATTTATACTGCATTTATTTAAAATGAAGTTCAAGTAACTATTAAGAACATTAATGAATTTTAGGAATGGAAAGAAGAAAAAACTAAGAACTTTTAGACTCAGAAGAAGACTCTGGGTATGAATCATGACTCCACCGTTTTTATTTGAGCAAGTGACTTAATCTCTGTGTCTAAAATTCTGCATCTGAAACATCACAGATAATAATGCTTCATGTAGAGAGTGGGCAGAAGGTGAAATTGGGTCGTGTATGTTAGTGAGACAACTGGCATGTCATAGGGGCCAAATTAAAAGTTAATTGTCTTTCATTCAACCTGCCCTCTGGAAATGGAAACTTGGAGGAGGGTATAGGACATGTAAAGAAAACATTTAATTACATTATAACAATTTCTAATAGACAACTGTGATGTGGAGATTAAGGAGGTGCACAAAAGAGAAAATAGCCAGTTTTCCCTAGGGAGAGCTTCTTGATGTGTTTTTTGAGATATAAACATGTTCATCAGGAGAACAATATTTAGTTGAAATCTTTCTTTCTTTTTTTTTGTTCTTTTCCTTTGGGGACATTATTCTTATTAGTTTTTATACCTTAAGTTCTGGGGTATATGCACCCCAAATCTCTTTAAGCTGATAAGCAACTTCAGCAAAGTCTTAGGATACAAAAATCAATGTGCAAAAATCACAATAATTCCTATACACTAATAACAGACAAACAGAGAGCCTAATCATGAGAGAACTCCCATTCACAATTGTTACAAAGAGAATAAAATACTTAGGGTTACAACTTAAAGGGAGGTGAAGGAACTCTTCAAAGAGAACTACAAACCACTGCTCAAGGAAATAAGAGAGGACACACATAGAAAAATATTCCATGCTCATGGATAGGAAGAATCAATATCATGAAAATGGCCATACTGCCCAAAGTAATTTATAGATTCAATGCTATCTCCATCAAGCTACCACTGACTTTCTTCACAAGATTGGAAAAAGCTACCTTAAAAATCATATGGAAGCAATGAAGAACCTGCATAGCCAAGAGAATGCTAAGCAAAAAGAACAAAGCTGGAGGCATCAC